>VZUI01030020.1:0-12686 GCA_013401135.1 Cettia cetti | reverse complement strand
GTGGGGGTCCACTGCTTTGAAGCCGCTGAGCTTAAATCTCTTGCTAATGATTCACCTGTTGCCTGGGGACAGTTTTGGTTTTTTTCAGAAAGCACCTTCACAGTCCGAGGAGGGGGCTGACTCCAGAGGAGGGCCTAGGGTAATGAAACAGACCCTCGGCATCTTGGGAGCATATTGTTCTCAGAAACGAACACCCCAAGATGAAATTCATCACAGTGAGAGGGAACCAGATGATGCCCTGACAGAGGAAGAAGGAGACGCACCCCTGAGCTTGATTTGGAGGGTCACCATGACCTAGAACGAACGAGCCTGCTGTGGGGATGGGAGAGAAGCTGATCAGAGTCGAGCGCCTTCAGGTGTGCCCGTGAGGACAGGGATACAGAACACGTGGTTTGCAAGTTAGCAACCTGGTTCTGCTGCACATATCCCTGACTACTCCGGGTTGCCATGGCCTGGTGGACAACTCCTGCCGAGCACTCCCCGTAAAGCTGATCTTTTCAATAAAGAGCTGAATATTAATGAAGGCATCAGCCCTGTTCTTTTCAACAGGTACAGTCTGCAACCTCAGCCAGAAAATAACAGGACAACAGAAAGCAAACATCAGCTCAGGGAGAACAGAAAATAACATTTACCTGATAAAAAGCCAAAGATGCGTAAACATGACAGAGGCTGATGCTTCATCTAATGCTTAAATTCTGCTCACAAAGCTAATTCTAATTTTATTTTCTATCATAAAATGCATTAGCTTTAAATCTCCAGTACTACCTGTCAGTTTACAAGACACAAGCATTTAGCCAAAGAAAAGCCCAGGTTATACACTGGACCAAGTCTAAACTAGAAATTGTAGCAATGTACAGGTATCAATTGGATGCATGCATTTTAAGAACATTTTGCTGTTTTAGTGCAAAAAAAAAAAAAAGAAAAAGTGAGGGAAGTTTGGGTTTTAACTTCATTCAAAGATCTAATTTATTGTTCAATCTCTTTTATAGTTATAGCCAAACTCTCTACAATATATCTTATAGTATTTTTAGTAGACACTACCCTGATTAGTGTAGCTTAATGCAGAGCAGCTGTCTTAGACAATTAGAGCTAACTGATCACTGAACGACAGAAACTGAGTCTCTGTGTCTGCAAATACATCCAAATTTTCATCTCCTGGTTTGCACTGCTCCTAATTTTTGTTTTGCCTCAGCAAAAGAGATTGAATTTTCACTAAAATGTGGATTTTTCGTTAAAAATGTGGAATTACAATATATCTTAATATTATGACAAATTATTTACCCTACTGTTCAGAATCAGCCTGGTTCTATATTTTGATTTTTAAGGATTAAACTCCTGGTCTAAAACTTCTTCTTGCCTATCCTAGATTTGGCTCTTCAGCTGTTTCAGATACCATGTCTGAGAGACAGAAGAACGGCCTGACTGCCCAAGTACCCTCCTCACATCACAGAGGAAGCTCCACTTGCATCCCCAGCAATAGGTGTGAGGATACAGGGGGGCAGAAAGCATTTCCCCAGAGCTGAAGACAGACAGACAAAACTCAGTGCTCAGGGTGTGGCAGAAATGCACTCACCGTCACACACAGCTATTCACGGCCAACAAAATGCAACTGAACATTTCCCTTAAGGCCTGAGCTGGTTGGCACAAAGCAGTATAAAAAACATGTTTTTCAACACAATTAAGTAATTTTGTTTATTATTCAGAGCAAGAGGCTGGTGTATGCCACAAGTCACTCATGTACAGCCCCTCCACCGCACAATCTGAAGGAGGGTATACATATTTATGCAGGGACTATAAAATGGGGGAAAGCGTGCCACAACAGCATGTGCAGCCTTTGTTTACAATACAGTTTACATTGATGGATTTCAAATAAACTAGCTATCACCTCCCCCTCCCAGGAATAGAAGAAAATGGCACATTCCAGAGAAATGCTATCTCCAAACAACAGCTGTATGAGTACTTTGGCAATGGATGGAATTGGCACAGAGCCCCTGCAGCGCTGCCGCTTCTGTCATTCCCCAAAGGGAATCAATGCCTGATTACATTTAGCACGGCCTCTCTTTTGCTGCCTTCATTACATCTGCTATGAAATCACAATTCTATTTCATTTAATTTCTTCCCTAAGCTTTCTTTGTCCCGGAATTCCTCTGATTACTAATCCCCTGTTCACAGACTTTGTATCTTTTAAGAGCCAGAGCCCACCCTGGAGGTCTTTCATGTAAGGTTTTCCCCCTCTAAATGTGAATTTGCACCCCTTCATGTCAGGAACTGCAAAATATCTCAGAGCGCACAGTGTGTGGCCATTCCACTGCCTTAAGAGTGTAACATGTGAAAAAGGACAACAAAAGTTTACTGTCTTGCCTTCATCCCTCATTCTACCTGTCTGCAACCACAGTGCCTGTATGTCCTCTGTGAAGAAGCTGAATGAGCCCTACCAATCTGGGCATCCTGATGCTGTTGGTGACTTCAGGGAGAACCCAGAAGTGGTTTCCTGCCACCCAAAATGCCTCTTTAGGATATGTGACAAACTCTGTTCATGCAAAGCCATTCTAGATGCATCACTATTGTTGTGGTCTCAGATGGACCTCTGGCATGCCATTAAGGGTGGGAATTAAGTAGGCTATCAGGTTTTACTAGTTCTGTATCCACAAAAGCCACCAAAGTTAGGTAACACTTCCAACAGCACCCTGAAAACACTCACCTCTCCCTTGCCCCACTTCCCTTCCCTTTGAAGCCAAAAGCGGTAACCCTGCAGTGGAAGGAACAAGGCCAAGCCTCACCACGGTCCTGTCATGTCACTGAGATGAGGCCAGAGGGTGTCTGCTGCTCACCCACTCACGCAATAGGAAGAGACTCAGAGTATGTGAAAGGAGGAGAGCAGCACACTCCTCGAGGAGCAGTGTGCTCTCAAACCCATGTCCTTACCTTTGGGATTACAACTCAGCTGACTGGTGTTCTAACACTGACATTGCTGCAGTTAATGGACAAGGATCCCATGTTTAATGCAGACAAACCAATTCATCACAACAGCAGTGCTGAATACATGGGAGAAGACGTGTATTCTGTGAAGTTTCTGCAATGTCCTCAAGAGTCATCTACTAAATCCTCCATGAACACCATTAGTAAATTGAGAATTACAAGAATGTTCCTCACATTATTTTCAGAGGTTTTTTTCTTACTATAGTGTTTCTCAGAGTAAGATATGAATAAAGCCCCAGGAGACAACACAATGTGAAATTCAAAACCTATCAAGAGTAAAACCAACTTGTATCTAGTACACACAATCTTGACTCTTCTTAGAATGATGTGTAAGACTGTACATGATGTGAATGATGTGTAAGCCTCTGAGAACTGAGCAGAGCCTGCCCACAGGGACTTGTTGGGGATGTGTATCTAGGGGCGCCCACAGTCAGCAATGTAATCATTTTAAGCCGCATTTTCCTAAGGTACCAAGCGAAATAACAATTATTTTGTAAAGGCCTCAAGCCCAGAAAACGCATCAAATAAGTTCCCAATTTTAAGTGTGAAGAAGTCCAATCAAATAAGCAGTAGTATAGTAGAGGGGGTTCAAGTGCAATAAAACTTTGCACACCAACAAAAAGAGATTCCCCACACGGGCCTCACCTTCTCCCCGCAGCAAGTGAAGCCAGTGGGACAGAACTAATGAGCTCATGTCAATTCCTGCGCTGATTTGTACTCATCTCCTTGTCTTTAGAAGGTTTTCCTTGATTTTGTTTTTAAATACAGATATTTTATAATCAAAACAATGTATGCCATGTTGTTGTAGCATTCATTCTAATCTATACACATATAATTTTCAGCTGAACCTCAAAACAAAATTTCAAGATGTGGAAAAACTGGTTTTGAAAGAGCTTTTTTATTGATGATATAACCACTAAAATATGGATTTATATTGTCCAATAATAGTAGCTAGAGTTGTGTTAATGGTATTGCCTACAAGAATACACTATAAAATGCAAAGAGTAGCACATAAAAATAACAATTACTTATAATAGATATGAATAGATAAACAAATTCAATGTGCCATTAAAATTATGTTGCATTTTTACTATATTTTTCCATCTTTTTCCTTACAGTTTTAAACAATAATAGAAAATCCACTGTAATGCAAAGAAGTTTACCATTTGTGTACAGGGCTGAATTATATACATATAAACATGCATCCTGCATTAATAATGGACTGCAGAAATAGACCGCTGTGAGGAAGCCCTTAACAAGAGGGAGGATTATCTTCAAGAATAAACATGAAAGATTCAAATTAATAAATGCCATATCTTTACTATGTTTTTTTGTTCCTAAGTTTTTTCTTTCTATTCAGCTACTCCAAAGATACTAAAAAATACAAATTATTATTATTCCCTATTTCCAAAACTTCCAAGTTACTGAACTTTCATATGGTTCTCTCTGCTACCATACAGGTCAAAAATAACCATTCACTTAGTTTACAATGGCAAAGAGAACAAAAAATAATCTTTGCCATAATTCAGCAGAACAATCCACCTGACACAAAAGCAAACCATAAAATGACCCCATGTATGATGTTTGTGCTCACATGCAATGCTTTTTCAGATCTTCAAATATCAGTCCCAGATAATTTAGTGCTATGTTACACCCAACCACATCCAAAAAAGATACACACACAAGTGTTTGGGATTTCATACAAATACAAGAACAAATATAAGAAATCAGGGCACAGGTCCTCACTGCTCAGGGTCCTATTTCTGAGAGTAATCAGCCAAAAATGTTAGGATGTTAGAAATGTTAGAAAAATACACACAGGTAATTTCCAAATTGTGTGCTCCCACCTATGGCAATGTGCAGCACAACTTGCTGACCTTGGGCCTGCCTCAGTGAGCCAGGGCTGGCATCCACCTCTTAGTACAAATCCACAGCTGCAGTGCATAGAACTGTGTCTCACTGCTACCTACACATAATTCACTGCTCCTCAGTCACTGAACCTCCAAGGAAAAACAATACTCTGACCCAGGTGAGCAACTGCATGCCATCAACAATAAATTGCAAATAATTCAAGCAAACAGTTTCTGCCGAAGGGCTAACATTTGTTCACAAACTATGTCAACATTAATAATATATAAGTGAAAAAGAATGCTTGCTCATGAACGTTTCACAAACAAATGCTGCTTTAGCCAGATAATTAGTTTGTGACAAAATGTTTGGCCAAATCCTATGCTTGGAGAGCTGCTAATTTTTGGTGTTCTCCCCTTCTCTTCACTCCACCAGGTCTCATCAGGAATGAAGGGATGGGGACTGCAAGGCTGCCTGAGCTCAGTCTCTTCTGACTCCTTTACTTCCCCCAGCATGAGGCAAACAGAAATCAGCCAGGACCACGCTCCACTGCTTTCCATGAACTGTAACTATTTCAAAGATACTTCTCTTTCCCCTCTTTCCCTTCTCTCCAGTTCAAGATGCTACCTAACATGAGAGGCAAAAACACATATCAGTGATGTGTATCTCCTGGAATTCCTAATCAGATCTCAATGCTACTATCTGAAAGAAAAACAGACTACCAGAAACTGTCTGCTGAAAAACACACTATCTATAGCTCACACTGATGCTGATTACGTATCAAACAGTGGAAGCCCCTTCTGAATGTTTGTCCCAAATTCCACGTACATCTTGTCAATCCCCTTCAATCTGAAGCATTTTTAAACTACATTTCAAAACAGCTGAAAAACACACTACCTATAGCTCACACTGATGCTGATTATGTACCAAACAGTGGAAGCCCATTCTGAATGTTTGTCTCAAATTCCATGTACATCTTGTCAATCCCCTTCAATTTGAAGAATTTTTAAACCACATTTCAAAACAGCTAGAGGGTTTAAACTAAGAATTTGTACTGAGTAGAGGCTGAATTCATCCTTAAATGCAGTACCTCCTCCTGGAAATTTCAGGCTGGATCCAGGTGATCACCCATGTGAATTACTCCAAGTAGCTTCAATGCATAAAACTGGAGGCCATCTAGAGACAGCGCTCCACATTTCCTCTATAATCAATCAATAGGGAGAAGACAGCCAGTTCTCAGAGGGCAATTCAGAAAATTATACAAAAAAGAACAGCTACCAAGGGGTTGTTAGTAGAAAGTAACAGTGCATCCAATTCCCCTCCTCATGCAGAGATCAGACACCTGTCTCAGGCTATCACACCACTCAGCCTGACATGGTTTCAGCCTGTGCCTCTTGCTTCCAGGTCTCACTTCCAGACACAACAGGTCAGGTAGGGCAGTGTTTCTTCCCAAAACAAAGCTAAAAACTCCCTTTCATTGGTTTTGTTTGCTGGAGGTATCACATACACTGTTAGATGATTAATGCACAAGAGGAGGAGGGATTGATCCAATAATATTCCAGTTAACCAAATAAACTCTGCGATAATAACAAGCCTTAGCTACTAGATTTGTCACCATGGTCCATAAATTAGGTTTGTAAATCACTTGCACCACTTTGAAAAGTTCATATTGAAATACTGGAGATTCCTACAAATCTCCTCATGTTTTAAACTAAACAATATCATAGCACACTAACTAAAGTATGTATCGAACTAAAATACTCCACAGTAAAGTAAGCCAGAGCTATGCCACTTACTAAAGAAATTATACAGCTATTTTCATTCTTCTGGATCTTTTCCTTAAGATCTGGATCTTAAACATAGTAGGTTATTCTCTTCACTTTACAGTTCATAAAATGCATACCCCACTGTAGAAGTATTCACTGTACACAACACTACTATTTTCAATCTTTGCCATGTGAATTCATGAGTACTAGCAGAAAGCACGTGTTTCTAGATGCCCCTTAAGTATGTCTTGGTTTAATAAAAAATACTCTCATACATCAGAATTCCTTACTGCTTTGAATGGCAATGAAGACAAAATCTACCAGTGCTACAGATTTTGCCAACAGATCAACCACATTATGCCAGGTACTCTGAAAAATACATTTTCCTTGGCCTTCCAAGTGCAACTACAAAATGTGTGTAAACAAGCACTTTAAAAATGGTGGTTTTTTCATTAATAACTGAAATACCTAACTGTGAATTTAAATGTTTCTGTAGCCGAAGCAGATGTGCCTATGAAGAGATGCACATGCAGTTTGCCATGCCTGCTTAATGCATTTCCAGACAAAGTCCTCAAAGCAGATAATATTTGCCTTAACAGGTACTGCACTTTAATCAAATCAAGCTGTGGGAATTGTGAGGGAGCAGAGAAGAGCCCTGGGAAGGCCCTGAGCAGCAAGGGAGGGCCATGGCCAGCAGCCTGTGCTGCAGAGAACAGCAGAGACACACCCCTAGCTGTCCTGCGGGTGCTGGGCAGTCATCCTCAAGCTCCAGGCTTTCCAAACGCCACAGAAACATCCTCTCCAAGTAATACTTTTATGTTCCCACTGTCTCCCATCCTGCCTTACAGATCCACTCCTCAGAGCCTGATCCCTCCTGGTTGTGCCTTAACCCCTCTGTGGTTCCCACCTCACAGATCCACAGGCCCAGGTACTGACCTTTCATTCCAAAACACTCCATTTTCACATAGTATCACAGATCTCCAAGGGCATCTCGAAGTATCAATACTTTTGCTTTTGTTTCTACCTCTCACAACAGGTATTCCAAAGATCTGACTTCACTTGAAAACATGCACATGTCTACCAAGGTATTTTTATATTTTTATTCATCACACACATTCAGTGTCTCAAACCTATATCTGATGGGGGAAAAAAATCAAAGAATTGCTAAATATTTTTGAATACAGAAATCTAAGCCTCCCCACAAGGAACATTTTATACTCTTAAAGCCTATTTCTGAAGTTCAGCATCTGAGATCAAACTATTATTAACATTACTGCAACTTAGATTTCAGGTTTTGACCTGGGATGGCAATTTGGAAGACATGCAGTATTTGGGTTGGTGGGGGGTTTTGTTTGTTTGTTTCATTGCTTTTGTGGGGGTTTTTTGTTTGTTGGGGTTTTTTTTTCTCCATCCAAGCTTATGCTAAACACCAAAGCTAGTATTTTCAAATATTTCAATACTTTACAAAATGCAATTACCAGCTTATTTCTATTAAATGATTGAGGTTTTTTCCCTATAATTTTGCTTCCAGCCCCTATAGTAAGAAATAACACATTCAAAAGAAACTCTGGCTACTTTAGAACAAAGTTTCCAGACTTTGGAAATATTGGAAAGGATAGAGCTGGATACAGTTATAACATCTATGGAAGTGACTAAGGAATGGACACTTGGAATCGGGCATCCTAAACCTCATTAGGCTCTACTACACTGTCGAGAACTTAAGCTATTTCTGCTAAAATCTGACTTTGGCCCTGAGTGGGGAATCAGCACTGGAGAGCTGATCAAAGGATCACAGCCAATGCCCTCTGGCCCCCAGAGGATTTAAGGAATGCAGCTCACTGAAGTGACACACATTTCTCACTGCGTCTCCGCTTCTGTAGAAGGTACAAAATACAAAGGTTCATTTCTCTGGCTGTTAAATGTAATCTGATGGGTTAGTTACTCGGTGTTAACTTGTCAAAGCAGTAAACAAAAATGCCTTATCTATTACAGCAGAAAAAAACATATGTTCTTTAATTTCCTTTAGAGCCTACCTAAAGACAAAAACATGCACCCTGTATTAGTTGAACAGAGAAGTTTGTTCACAGCTCTGAACTACATTGGTATTTACAAGCTGCAGGAGGAGCTGGGATTTTAGAATATTGGAAGAAGCATGAAGCTCAGCTTACCTCCCTCTCCTAATTAACTTTTTTAAATACCTCAAAAATGTGGCGTATCTTCAGGGAAAGAGAGTTTGTCCAGCCCCCAGGCACACTGGATTAAAAACTGGGCCTCAGCAGAAGACACGAGTGTGCTGGGGTGATTGCTGCCTGTTATATTCAGATCAACCAACCTGAAAAATTATGCTAGCACTGGTGGCCTTTAAAGCTGTATTTTTTATCATCAGTAAGTTAATATGATTTATATTAATACCACCTTCCTTGAAAGAAAAATAAACCTCTCACTACAGAACCTCTTCTAAAGCATCCTCCCTCACTTCAGCATCAAACCATTTAGCTGTTATTAACTCAGTCACACTAAGGCAGATGAGGAATTTACCAATAAAATCTAGGAACACAGTTATCTTGCTCCTCACCTCTGATTTTTGGAATCTAAACAAAACAATAAAATTGCTGGTTTCTTTTATTGTTACTAGCTTGTCTTATTTTGCAATAATATTGAGCTGCTTGCAATATCAGAGAGTGTATATATTCAAACATTATACATTCTAAAATTTAGTGTCATCTAAAAGTGCTAATGTAATGTGCATAATCAATTAAGACTGTTTTGTATATGCATTATTTTTCATTAAATCTGTGTTTATTAGGTGTTAGTTAAATCCAGTTTTCCAACTGATTTTAAAGTAAATACCTTTCTATAGTCCCAAGAAATGAATTGTCTTTTGCTACAATAGCAAAACCCCATGACTAAAATGTTTCTAACAGAACTTTCCTAATTATTTCAATTCAAATACCTTCCACTGTGGGAGGCAATTTGGCTGTGGTCTGAGAGTTCTACCACCACAAATGTCCAAAGATATCACTTTAATACACACTCAGAAAGGAACAAATGCTGTTTATACAAGGTGTCATTCCCACAGAGACCAGACTGGCAGGCAAGTCTGCATTCTTATAATTCCATTCTTCCTCAGGGAACAATTTCTGCCGTAAAAGTTTTATTCCCACTGAACGATTTTAACTTCCCTTAAAGAGAAGAACCTTTTCTCGCTGCAGGATAAACACAACTTTAAAGTTTCAGGACAGAAGTTTAACTCATTCATGCAGGGTCCAACATTTCACTGCAGCCAGACTGTTTCTCTTGCTGGAGCCTTTGCACCATGCCTTTCTGCCTCCCAAGCTGTCGATTGCCATAACCCCAACTAGGGGAGCAGAAAATCACTGGGATGTAGGGTAGGACCCTATGGGAAGTGCAATCCTCGAGATGAGCATTCCGTACCAATGCAAGAAACAGGCACACATCCTTATGTACTATCATGAAGTAAATACAGTGAAGATGGACAGAGAAATGCTCGCTTCATTCCATAAACAGTTACAGCTCTGAAAAGAGAAGCACTAATAAAACACTTCTAAATATTTAGTGATTCCAAAGAAATCTCTCAAAAATCTATCATCACAGAATGTAGGACAATATTTTGAATCAAAGATGTAAACACATCAAGAACTGAGACCCAAAGTACAGCTAGGTTTTCCTCTTCTTCTAATCGTCTGTCTGCTGTCAAATATTCTTCTCCTGTCTGGGTTAAGACCAACCTTCACGTAGAGCTGGCAGGTTCCCCTGATTTCTCAGTGTATAAAATGCTGTGAAAGTGAAGCATTACAATTCTAACAGCACTGAAGCTGCTGTATGTGTTTTCTGTCTGTTTTAACAGCTTCAAAGCACTAATTAAATAATGGCGGCAACAATTCTGAACTTCCCAATGAAATCAATATGGATCAATGATGCCAAACCATCAAGCTGTAGAGAGGGTCGGTCTATGAGCAATTCTGAAAAGAACTACCATATCTGTCACCCTTCATGTTTTATCTTTTGATAACATCTGTCACGTCTTTTTTTCGGTGATACCATGAATCTGTGGGGCTGCGATTAACCCTTTCTGTATATTGTCCACTGACTCTGTTCCTGGTAATAAATTTATACATGAAAGACCTAAACAGAACTTGTGTTATAATTTGAAGCTATGCTTGCAAGTGTTGAAGGCTGATAAAACCAGAACCATTTCATCCCTGAACAGTCCCCATTCAGTGGTCCAAAATACAGAGAGCCAACTACTCTTGCCTTAAACAGCATTTCATTCTCTATTTCATGATGCTGATTCATGATGAGCAGCCAAGCTTAATACTGAATACCTACCTGAACGGAGTATTAAGCCAGAGACTCCAAGATCAAGCATTACACTTGACCTTTTGAATTTTGTTCCAATCAATACCTCAAAAATTGATTTTCTCTTATTTAGTATACCCAAATGGTTTCATTAAACTGAAAGATTACATGACCTCCCAACAGGGAAAGGCCACCAGAACCTATTCTCTAGTCTGTGTTATATAAAAGCCCTAATCAACAACCAGTGAGTATCTGAGAATACCAAACACATCCACCTCAATTATTATACAACAATCATACCAGCAGCGGTGCACAGAGGAAATTATGACTAGAATATTAAACTATCAAATTTTTAGACTTGGTTAAATGTCTGGCAGCAGAACACAGCTGGATTTGCACTGCACAGAAGTGCAACATCAGCCATTGCCTGTTCATTGTAGCAACGATGTGAGAACATTTCCTGAGTCAAATGCATTCAAGGACTCCCATACACCAACTCCCTGGGAAGTAACAACTTCCCCCAAATGTACTTTGAACCTACAATAAATGAGGTAACCACATCACTGTGACTATTTGTCCCCATCAGCCTGTAAATGCTTTACTCCTAAGAGGTGGTCCCAAGGATAAACCCCGGGTCCCTTCCCACTGCGCAGCTTTGCAGCCACTCTGCCCCCAGGCAGTCATGGTGCTTGGGGTCACTGTGTCCCAAGGACAGCACTGAAACTTCTGTACTGGCTGGATCCTGGCACTGGTCTAATAAATGGAGAGTCCTTCTAATAATATATCAGAGATCCTGTGCACATATGAAAAATAAAGAGAAGGAGGAATGGCCTTGACCCCTTCTGCAGTGCGCAAACAGCCTCTTGTTTGTGTCATTACCTGAAAACAGGGTCTCAGGGTAAGTTGACCAGACAATATTCCCTGAGATCTGTACCTTGTCCCTAACCCATTTGTTCTGTACAAAGTCTTTGCTTCAATTCAATACCACAACCTTCTCCACAGCTCTCGTCCCCTCCTGGAGGTGTCTATTCCAGAGTCATTACAATTCTAACCCATGCCAGAATTTTCCCCTTATACTGCAAACCCTGTCTGACAGTTCCCTCCTTATCTTCTGCCCTGAACTGCCTCAGTTTCTTATTTACAAGAACCAAGCTTTTTCATTAAAGCTGATTACAATTAAAGCAATCATGACTTCTTGGTGCTAAAGAAGTGGATTTCTGTTTTTACTATCAGAGGTCCTGCTTCTGCTTTCTTCCAAAAATACTCTTCTAGATCTAGCAGTCTCTTTTCTCTTCCCTTTCTCCTATGCTTTTGCCTTTGTACTATGTGGATTTACGTTCTCCTACCCTAATTCCACAATGCCTGCAGTCCAGAACTCTTTTATGCCAGCCACCCTCCTTTGATCCTTCTCAGTCCAGCTGTTCATTCCCTGCTCTGTTCTTCACCCCAACTAAGCTAATTAGGGCTCTTAGGATGAGGTTGTCTGGGTGCAGGCATGGAGAAGGAGCAGAATGAAACAACAGCTTTAAAAAAACTCTACTCAAGGCAGAAAAAAGAAAACAAAACCCCCAGAGGAGAGGAGCATTGCATGGTAGATGTCCTGAGTATTCATGCAAGCTCAATAGCAAATACATTCCTGTCTTTGGTTATGGAACCAAAAATATGTATTCTATTTCATCTGTTGAAAGCAGTTGGAGAAATGTGGGGGGTTTTTTATCTCTTGTAACTGCAGGGGGAGGGGGGTGGATGCTTTCTGATAATGGCCCAGCTGTT
>VZUI01030018.1:0-21637 GCA_013401135.1 Cettia cetti | reverse complement strand
GTCGGCTCGGCTCGGCTCGGCTCCCGGCTGGCGGCCGCCGAGGGCGCCGACGGCGTCGAGCAGCGGCTGGAGGTGCGGGGCCGGCAGATCCCGAGCGAGCTGTGGGCTCAGCAGGGGCTGCGGAAGCTCTACCTGAGCGACGCGGGGCTGCGGGAGGTCCCGGACGAGCTGGCGGAGCTGCAGGACCTGCGGACCCTCGCCCTGGACGGCAACGAGCTGATGGAGGTGCCCGAGGCCGTGTGCGACCTGCCGCACCTGGCGCACCTGTACCTGGGCCGCAACGGGCTGCAGGAGCTGCCGCCCGCCTTCGCCCAGCTCCAGAACCTGCGCTGCCTCTGGATCGAGGGAAACTTCCTGGCGCGCTTCCCCCGCGCCCTGCTGCAGCTGCCGGAGCTGCGCAGCCTCCAGCTGGGGGACAACCGGCTGAGGCGGCTGCCCGCCGCGCTGCCCCGCATGGGCGGCCTGCGGGGGCTCTGGCTCTACGGGAACCGCTTCCAGGAGTTCCCGCCCGTGCTGCTGCGCATGGATCGCATCCGCGTCCTCGACCTGGATCGCAACCGCATCGCCAGCTTCCCGGACCTCACCGGCCTCGCTTCCCTGCGCCTCCTGTCCTACGACCACAACCCCGTCCGGAAGCCGCCCTGCGTCGGGGATGAAGTGCAGCTGGTGGGGGACGGCGCGCAGGAATACATGGAAGCGCGGCAGGAGCGGCTGCAGAGCCTGCAGCGCCAGGAGGAGGAAGGCGCCGAGGCCGCCCCAGCATCCCTCGAGGATGGGCCGGAGGATGGGGAGGGGGAATGTGTGGCCCTGACGGGATCTCCTGAGGAAAGGTGAGCTGCTGTCCCTCCGGAGGGGTGCAGAGCCTCCACCTGCCTCGCAAGGAGTTCCCGTCTAGGGCTGGGAAAGGAGGGAGTTCACAGCCTCCACAAAGGAAAAGCAACGGTCTCTGGATCAGCCTTATCCAGTTGGGACAGCAGCATCTTGTCCTGGATCTGCAGGGCTCGTGGATCCCAATGGTTATCCCACCTGAGAGCATGCCACCTACTCCAGGGTGCCTTGGATTGGGATATAGCCCCCTGCCCTGAGGGGTGATCCCACACTGAGAGTGGGGACATTTCCACTTCTCCACCCCTGAAAATCCTTTACTCCCGTCCCAATGGGCAGCACAGGAGAAAAAAAAAAAAAATCAGCGCTGCTTGCTTCCATTCCATGGATCCCGTCATCCTGAAGAGTTCCTGAAGAGGTTTGGGAACAAAGGCACAGCCCCTGAGAACCCCATCCTGCTGCTGGAATTGCGCTGGGGGAAAGAATTTTCCACCAGGTTCCTCCTGGCCGTCGGGTTTGGGAAGGAGCCAACAGAAATTCCACCAGGGTCTAAGGTCTCCAGGTCTCCAGCCTGGACAGCGTTTTGCCTCTGTGGGAAGAGGAGGCTCATCCCTGGCACTGCCCATCCCAAAAATGGGCACCAGATCCAGAGCTGGCACCTTATCCTTCCTTTTCCTCTCTCCAAGTGCCTCTTGGACCAAACGCAGGCAATAAAAACCACAAATCCAAGGAATTTGTTGTGAGAGAAAAGTGGCAGCCTCAGAGAAGGGGATCCCCTAAACCCAAGTGACATATCCTGGTGTGAGACCACCAGCTCCTCTTATTTTGGACGTCCAAGGCATCCTGATTCCCTCTGCCCATCTCCAAGCTGAGCCAGTGTGGTGGGAAGCTTGGGAACCCGAGGTCTGGAGCTTGCTGGAGGTTTCAAACCACGCATCCGCTTTTAATGGATTTGGGTTTGGGGCTGGAAGGCAGCCCGAGCTCCTGCCACATCCGGCACTGGCAGGGCAGGTGCTGCCAGCTTTTCCCTCCACTTCCTATTCCACAGCAGGAACCGCAGCTCTTTTGGACAGGTGGAGCTTCCTCAGCTGTGGGACGTGCGGGAGCTGTCGGTGCCAGCTCCTCTGGGGTGATTTCAGGGATTTGGGGCTTAGCAGGAGCTTGAAATCAGGTCTTTCCAACAGCTACAGGCTGCCAACCCCTCTTTCCACCCAGGTACCCTTCGCTGTGGGGCAGAGCGTCCCAGGATCCCGTGACATTCCGGGAACACACTCCTCGAACTCTGGGTGTCTCCCAGCCCTTCACGCCCTCGGTCCAGGTTGCTGCTGCTTTATCTGGGAAGACATTGCTGCTAATTAGCAAGCAATTAGCCATCACCCCAAGGGTGCTGACCCTGGCAGAGACCCTCAGTATTCCAGGCCCCTGCTGTAGGCGAGCTGTGGTGTCACCAGCCCCGCGCAGCTCCCTGCCAGCCCAGCCACTCAGCGGGAACTGGGATGCGGATGGCTCCGGGTGCCACCAGCCTGTCCCCGCGGCCGGGATCAGCTCCAGGAGCTCTGGCACCTGCAACAGGGCTGCGGCCTTTTCCCACTACCCAGCTATTCCCAGGGATCCAGGCACCGCTGACGGTGACACCGGGAGCAGCAGCTGCCGCAGTCAGTGGGAATGTGACAATTCCGGCTCCGCTCGGGTATTTTGGGGCCGCTGGCACCGGCGAGTCCCCGCTGCCGGCAGTGCATCATCCATACGTCTGTCCCTATATATATCCCTGCCTCCTCTCCCGGCCCCGCGTGCCGCGTTTGCGGCCCCGCCGCAGCTGGGATCACGCTGCTATTCCCATCTGCTCCCGCCGCCTGCCAGCACGGAGCACCGGGAATCGCCGCCGAGCCGTGCAACAGGAGCGCCGGGCTTGCTGCGCTCCCCCAGCTTTGGGAGGATGAAAGACGCCCAGGCGGAGCCAGGATCGGTGGCAGCGATGCCGTCGGCCCCTCGGGAATGCCAGAATTCCCGGGTTTGGCTTGGCTGGAGCCGGAGCGGGGGTAGGCAGCGGCCACCTCCCCTCCACCAGGGTGTAGTGGCAAGGGGACAGCGTCGTCCCCCGCTGCCGTCTCCAACCCTGCATCCCTGAAGGGGGATCCAGAGGGATCCTGGCCCTCCTGCCCCCCCTGCGTCTGAAGTTTCATTTATTTATTCAAGACCAGCATTCCGTGAATTATTTAACGGCCACCAGAGCCTTTTCAATGGCACCGGGACACAGGATACGGTTTCGCTTCCTTTTCCTTCCTTTCGGAGCCGCATTCCAGTCCCTATCCAGCACATCCCACCTCAAGGAGCTCAGCCCAGTCCTGGATGGGATGGGAACTCACCTGGCTCCAAGCAGGCTGCAGGAGTCACTGCTGTCCCTGAAGCCCCCGTGGGGATCCCAGTGCTGGCAGGATTCCAGAGATTTGGGGGGGATTCTCCCTGATGGATGGGATAACAGTGGGTGGATACTCAGAGCTGGGAGGGGTGACCCTGTGAGGGGGACGCTCAGCGCCGGGGGATGCCCGCCCAGCCACGGGACCCGCCCAGGTGTGGTGTGGATCCCGTTCCCGCCCCGGGATCCAACCCCCCATTCCCCAGTCCCAGAGACGACTCGTGCTGGCAGTTACTGACTGTCCTTTATTACCGAGAGCAGGGGCTGCCTCCAGAAAACGAGGGGCCCCGCTCCCCAAAAATAGGATTCTTCAGAGGAGACGCCCCGACCTGCATGGCCAGCCGGGCACCCCCCGCTCCAGCCGCTCCTCAGCCGGGCCGGGCCGGGCCGGGCCGGGCTCTTTTTATCTTTCTTTTTTTTTTTTTTTTTTTTTGTCCTGTTTTTCTGTATTTTACACACCAGTTGGATGTTACCGTCACATGAAGAAGAGAGAACCTGAACAAGATCACGGCTACGAGCTCTAGAGTTAAAAATGAACACACAAACCCCCGGGGAGCCCGACCGCGGAAGAGGAATCCAGCCTGGAAAAGCGGGGTGCCCCAGGGGCCACGAGGGGCACCCGGCTTGGCACAGCCCTGGCCCTGCCACTCCTTCCCCAGGCATGTAAGTCTCTTCTTTTATGTTAAAAAAAGAGAGAATATGACAAAAATACAAATGTCCCTAAAAGCGTTGTTATTACTGTAATAGCAGTATTATGACTTCTCTCCAGATTGTCCAAAATCGTCTAAATTGGGGCTGTGGGAGCTGCTGGGAGCCAAGGGGGCCACGGGGGGAGCAGGAAGACTGAGGATGATCCGGCATCTGCCACAGAGAGCCACCGCCGACCCCGTTGTCACCCCTGTGGGGCTCCCAGGTGGGTCCATCCCTGGCTTTGGCGATCCCAGGGAGCAGGAAGGGCTCTGGCACGCGCATCCCAGGGCTCTGTGGGGATGCTGCTGCTGGCACTGATCCCGCCAGGCTGGCTGTCCCAAGGAATGCCACCAGCCCAGGGAATGTCACCTGCCCTCCATGGGGACAGCAGCGTTCGGCTCCGCCCTTTATCCCCAGGGCCGATGGGCACGGGGCTCCCGGATCAGGGAGGGGACCCTGCGGAGCCCCGCGTTCCCCCGAGGGGCCCCTTCCAGCCCGGGCTGGGGGGAGGGCAGGCCGGGGGGTCCCCGGGGCAGCTCAGGGACCCCCGGGCCTGCCGAGACCCAAGGCGGAGGTAAAGCATCGAACCCGGCGGAAGGCAGTGCGCGAAGGAGCCCGCTTTGGATAAGGAACTGTGTCATGGCTTCCGATCCCAGGAAAAGGGGCTGGCCCCTTCCCTCGGTGTTCCCCGCCCGCCCCGGGAGACCCGAGGGGGCGCGGCGGGGACGGGCTGGGGCAGGGGGGGCTCCGTGGCTCCGCTGGCGGCTCCGAGAGGTTTTATGGAGCTGAAAGGGGAGGGAGGAGGGTCCCTCTTGCATCCGCAGCCTGACCCCCTGAAATTTGGGGGGGGCGGGGGGGGGGGGGGAGGCCGGGGAGGGGCCGAGGGGCTCCGGGAGCGGGGCTGGAAGCACTCGCAGAAGTCCTGCCCGGTGGTGAGAATAGGGACAGGGGCGCGTCGCTTCTGGAACCTCCTCGGCCGGGGTTGGGGGCGGCTCCGCAACCCCCCGCACCCCAGGGAGAGGCGAAGGCGGGGGGCCGGGGGGGCTCCGACCCCGTGCTCCCGCAGGGACCCCGCTGGCCGGGAGCGGGGACGCCCCGAGCCCGCGGTCCGGGGGCGCTCAGGCCTTCAGCTGATGCCACTGCGCCACCGCCTGCCGCGGGCGGGCGATCATGTCCTTCCAGTGCTTCACCTCGCCGGGACCGCTCTTCCAGGACAGGTAAATCTGCGGGAAACGCATCCCTGGAGCCGCCGCGGCCGCTCCATCCCCCGCCCCGCTGCCCAGCGCTGGCGCCTTCACCCCCAAACTGCTCCAGCCCCGCTTTTCCGGGCTCGGCGCGGAGCCAGGCTATTTTTATCCCTCGATTTTCCATATGGCGCCACAGAAAAGCGCGTGTGCCAGCTCTCCCTGCTGCTGCCGCCACCTCGGGGGGCCGGTGCCACCCCTCCAGCTCCGCGGATCGCCGCCGGAGAGCCGGGATGGAGCAGAGCTCGCTGCTGATCATGCGAGCAAAAGGGATTGGCGAGCCTCAGGCCGGGTTTTCTCTGGCAGGGTACATCATGGACGCTGCCCGTCCATCCCTGGAATCGGGCTCTGGGATGTGCCCGCCCCGGGGAAGCCGCCACCTCCGGGATTCATTTAATGCTTTTATCCCAACCGCTGTGTTCTCCTGATCCCGGCGCGGCCTTTGGGGCTCATGGGCAGGGATTACGGCGCTCCTTTGTCACCGCTAACCATGATTTCACGGGTAATTCCGCCGCTCCCGTCCCCGGGAGCAATCCCGGGGCTGGGGCGCTTCCCGGTGTGGCTCTCCCTGCCCCGTCCCCGCTTTTCCGGGAGAACCCCGGCATCGTGCGGCCGTGACAACCCAGCACGAGGGGTCCGCACCGCCCTCCGCTCGCTGGAGGTGGCAGCAGGCGCCGGCAGCCCCGGGGCTGGCTGTCCCCGATGGTCACTGGGGCGGTCCCCGGGCGTGTCACCCACCTTGCCGATGACGTCGTTGCGGCTCAGCCTGTCCTTGTCCATGACGGTGATGACGATGGTGGTCTCGCGCAGCCGCTCCGTGGGGATGTCGAAAGCGAAGGACTCGTTGAAGACGGGGTTCAGGCACCGCTTCATCACCACCGTCTTCTTCTTTTCCACCCGCTTGTCCTTGTACATCAGCCACACCTTCACGTAGGGATCTGGCGGGAGAGGAGCCGCTCAGCCCCGCGCGGGAGCCAGGGAATGCCGCCCGGGAGCGGGGGGGACCGGCGCCCTACCTGAGGTGCCCCCGATGTCCATGGCTTTGAGGTTCCGCGCCTTGATGATGTTCACCACGATGGAATTGGCCGAGGGGTTGTAGCACAGCGACAGCAGCAGCTCCCCGCGGCTTCCCTGGGGGACGCAGGAATTCCCTGAGGACACCCGTGCCCCCCAGAGCTCCTCTGTGGGAGCGGGGTGCTGGCATGGGGCCCCCCCACCGGAGCAGCCCGAGGGTGGGGTTTGGGAAAGCACAGAAAATCAGGGCAGGAGGAAACGGGGCCGCCCCCGGTGGGACATTTTCTGGTCTTGCTGGAGGCAGGAGAAGGAAAAAAACCTTTCATTTTAGGTCTACCTGAAACAGTTCGGTTTGACCCAAAATGAGACTTTGGGATACTTAATATAAAATTTGGGAAGGGAAAAAAATCTCCCTGAGATGTTGAAGCGGAAAATGTTCCTGTTAGGACGGGGGCTGGTCCTGTTGGGACACTGCAGGGACAGGGGGGGTCACCTCCCCTCCCCAGGGCGATGGGAGGGGTCCGGGGCCTTACACTGCCATCACTGCAGGGCTTCAGGTCCTTCCAGAAGGTCTGCATCTGGGTCAGGTCCACCTTGTTGAGCGGGATGGACACCTCTCCGATGGGATCGTTGCGGCTGAAGCGGTCGTAGTCCAGGACCTGGAGGTACAGCACCCGCTGCACCACCTTCTCGTAGGGGAACCCTGCGCCGGAGATGGAAGAGCCAGAGGAGATGAGGAGCAGTTCCAGGACTGCTCCACCCTTCCCGTCCTGGGGGCAAGAGCCCGGCGCCAGGCAGAGCAAGGAGAGCAGCCCACGGCACGAGGAGCTGCTGCCACGTTGGTTCCCACGTCTGCACCCACACAGGGGGGCACGGAGCCTTTCAAAGCTTCCCTCACCTCCGCTTCTTGGGGATACGCACCCAGCCTGGCCTCAGCGGCTTGGCCAACCCCTCCCATCCCCAACAGCCACCCCGCTGGCGGCTCGAGCTGAGCTGAACCTCAGGAGGGTCCCACGAGGCGCCACTCCCACCCTGAGCCCCTCCAGTCCATCCCAATCCATACCTTCGAAGAGGAAGGTCTCATTCCAGTGCGGGTTGAGGTTCTTCCTCTTGACCTTGGTCTCCAGCTTGTGCTTCTTGTCCGGAAGCAGGTAGATCTTGACGAAGGGGTCGCTGGTGCCGCTGAAGTCCTTGGCCGGCAGCTCCTGCGCCTTCATGATCTTCACGGTCAGGGTGGACTCCTGGAAGTTGTAGCCGACGCTGAACTGGATGCGGCCCAGGTTCTCCCGGCTGACGCCTTCGTGGCCCTCGTCATCCTCGGAGCCCGGGGAGAGCTGAGGGAAGGGGGGAGGAGGAGGAGGAGGGGGGTGAGCGCAGCTCTGGGGACCGGCGGGGACCCGGCCGCCGTCCCCCGGACCCCAGCCCCGCCAGCTGCCAGGGGACATCAGCCTCGCCCTGCCTTCCCGCTGTCCCCACTGCTCCCCACGCCTCCTGGCTGCGTGCCGCTCGTCCCGCGGAAGGCGAGCTCCAATTAGCCAAATTCCTCCTGACAGCGCATCCCTCACGTGGCCGGCACCGCTCGCTCCCTCGTGCCCGCCCGGGGGACGCGGCTGCGGCGCTCGGGGACGTGCCGGAGCGCTTGCGGGCGGCCCGGGGGAGAGCCGGCAGGGTTGGATACCGGCCGGGGACACCCCCAAACGCGGCGCACCCCCCCCACCCACCATCAGCATCTCGCTGGTCAGCGAGTTGACCAGGTCGGAGACGGAGGAGTGCGGCTCCGTCTTGCGGTCGGACTCGTCGTGCGGCGGCTGCCCCGGCACCGGCGCCGCGTTCCCAGCCTTGCCGGCGGCCGGCAACCTGCGGGAAGAGAGGCCTTGGAGGAGAGGGGCCGGGAGCCGAGGGCGAGACAGCGAGGGGCTTCCCGGGCACCCTCTCCCGGCGGGTACCGAGCCCGGGCTGTGCCAGCGCCCGGCGGCATCCCGGCCCCGGAGCCGGCTGCGGCCCGGCACCTTTGGGGCGCGGCAGCAGGTCCCCTCAGCCGGGTCCCACGGCGATGGCAGGGACAGCGCGGTCCCCACAGCGCCCACAGCTCTGGCTGCTCCTCACACACCGCACCCCTGTCCCGGCGGGCGCCGGGCACCCGCGGGTGCTCCACGTGGGCTCGCCGCCCCCTGCCTCACTGCGCTGTGGCCGAGACACCCCTGGGACCCTGTCCCGGCTGTCCCCACACACGGTGGCTCCTGGGCACGGTGCCGGGCAGGGCGGGCGGCCGAGAGCGGCGGGAGGCAGACGGACAGAGCAGCGATGGAGACGGGCGGGAATGCGCCGAGGCCACGCTGCCACAAGGCACGGGGACGAGGGGACACAGGCCCGTGGCGGAGGGGACGGGCGGCCCGGGATGCTCCCGCCCCCCCGCCACGGCTCCTGTCCGAGCTGGGACACGGTGACAAACCACCGGACGGACCGAGAGGCGCAGGGACACACGGGAAGCCACGACATGCCACGGACACGCGGCAACACGCCAAGCACACGCAGACACACGGAGAGGGGATGTGGGGAAGTGATGGGGACACCCACACGCACACACGGGGTGGCGCCCGGGAAGGACCGGAGAGGCCGGGGCAGCTGGGGAGGCAAAATTAGGTTAAAACCAGGGAAAATGAAGGCGGAGGAGCCGGCGGTGGAGCCCGCTGAGCGAGGAGGCGCCGGTGGAGCCGGGAATGCCGGCGGAGGTCACGGATAGCGGGAGAGAGAGCGGGAGAGAGCAAAAGAAAGGAGGAGGAGCAGCGTCGTCCAGCGCCGGCCTGCCGGGAGGGAATGGGAGAGAGGAGCGGGGAGGATGGACGGACAGACGGAGTCGCCGGGACAGGAGACACGCCGAGGCGCCGGGCTGGAGCCGCCGGGGACAGGCTGGAAGGAAGAAGCTGCGAAACAGGGATGAAGGAGATGTTTCGAGGAAGAAGAGCGGGTGGTCGGCAGCGTCGGTGGGCGGGACACGGCCGAGGCTGCCGGAGCGCGTCCCCTCCGCCGGCCGATCCCGCCGCGTCCTGCGGAGCCCAGGGAAGGAGGAGCGGGAGGGATGGAGGTGGGGAATGCCATGCATGCGCTGGGCTAGGGTTCGGGAGCGGGGAGCTGCGGCAAGCGGGGAGCGGGTTCTTGCGGCACAGCCACCCACCCGCCGTGTCCCGCGGCCCCGTCCCCTCGGCACGGGCTGCCGGTGCTCCCGGCGGGGACCGGCTGCGCAGCGCGACGCCGGGGGGGGGGGGAAGTGCTAAGAGATGGAGCGAAACCAAGCGGAGCGGGGTAAAAATAGCCGCCGGGCGAGAACGGTGCCAGTTCATCCGCACGCCGAGCACACGGGGAGGCGGCGCCCGCCGGCTTCACACCTCCTCCCCGCTCCGGAGGGGATGAACACCCGCTCTCGGCGGCGTACGGACCCTCTGCCTCTGCCAGCCGGCCCCGGTTGGCAGCGGCAGGGCGCCGGTGCCGGGGCTGGAAGCGCCGCCGAGCCAGCGGCACGCCGGGAATGCGAGGAGCAGCCAGGGGCGAGGGGCTGTACCGTGCTGGAGGAGAACGGGGGGCACGGCGTCCCCCCCGGCCTGTGGCGCTCGCTCTGCCCCCCCCCGCGGCCGCAGCGGGGTCCCCGGCTCCCCGGAGAAGCCGCCCATCCCGCCGGGATGGAGGTGGCAGCAGCGTGTCGGGAAGGGGCGCGGCTCAGCCCATGCGGCATCGCTCGGGGGGTGCACACCCCGTGTCCCCCCTGTCCCTGAGCGCGTCCCCCCCGCTCCCCCCTCCGCGTGCAGCCAGGGCCGGGAAGGGCAGGAGGGGGAGGGAGGAGGGAGGAGGAAGGGATGGGGGTGCTTTCGGTGCCGCCGCTCCTGAGGCAGAACCGCGGGTGCCGCTGCCGGGGAGAGCTCGGACGTCCCGGTGCCCGCTGGGCCACCCTGCGCCGCTCCAACCTTCGCGCTCCACGAGGCCAGCCTCCTCCTCCTCCTCCTCCTCCACCCTGCGTGGGGCCCTCGTCTCCTCCTCCTGCGGGACTGGCCTCGTCCTCGCTCATACCTCTTGTCCCCCTGAGCGTTCGCCTGGTTCGGCTGCGTCCCAGCGGGTTGCAGGTCGGGAATATTGGCAAAGTCATCTTGCTCTGAGAGTCCCAAAACCAGGGATAACACCACCATCCGGCCTTCCCTGCCCGGGCGGCCCCGCCGGCAGCGGGAGAGAGAGAGAAAGAGAGAGGAGAACACAGCGTCAGGCGGGGAACCGGCAGGAGCCGGCGGCGTCCCGCGGAGCCCCGGCGGCGAGGGGACCCCGGCTCTCCCCGCCGGCTCCTGCCCGCTGGCCGCGGCCGGGACTGGCGCACAGGGCTGCGGGGAGAAAGGCGCCGCCTCCGGGGAGCCCGGCACCAGCGGATGCCCGCGCTGCGCCCCTCTTCCACCGGTCCGGGCAGAGAGGATGCCAAAATCCTGAGGAAGGGGGGGAAAGATGCCTGGAGGGGCTGGGAATGAGGGAGAGCGTGAGAGGAGTGACAATGACAGTCCCTTCCGTGGAGGAAGGGATTGGTGGTGCCATGGCCGAGGCTGTGTGCCCGATCCGGGTCCTCCCCCGGCTCTGGAACCGCATTCGCGCCGCGGCGCCGGGGAGGGTGAGCAGGGCGAGGAGCGAAAGGAAAATCGATGGATCGGGAAGGAGGCAGTGGGAAAGGACAGCGGCTCCTCCGCTGGGAAGCGGCGCTGACTCGGCACGCCGGGGCTCTGCGGCTGCTCCCTCCCCGCCGAGCCAGGCTGGAAGCAGCAGCGGCGCTGGGTAAACGGGGAGAGCGTCACCCTCGGGGTGGCTGATGAGCCGCAGATCCGCCTGGGGAAGCTGGGGGGAAGCTGGGAGAGGGCAGAGTGGAGAGGGGATCCCGGGCAGCGCGCCCCAGGGTGCCTGGAGGAGGGGTCAGCCCTCTCAGCAGAGCGGGAAGGGGTGTGACGGGCACCCCAATTTGCGCCTCTGGTCTAATCCTGGCGCAGGAGGGGCTGTGTCAACCCATGGAAGGGCAGGATCAGCCCTGCATCCCCCTCCCAGTGCCACCAGCCGGCAGAAAGCAAAGCTGGGACCTCAGCACTCCTTTTCCAGGGTGCCAGGGGGCAAAGAGCAGCCAGGGAGCAGCTGGAGAATCCACGGGAAGAGGCAGCCGCGAGGGCCAGCTCTGCAGAGGAGGGACAATGTCATGTGCCCAGACAGGGTGACAACACGAGACTCGGAACAGCCCCCGGGGTTGGATGCTGGGAATCCAGCACCGATGGAGGAGATGGGTTAAGGCGGATTAAAGATCCCACGGCTCCTCCGGGTGGGGGTGATATCGGGGCCCAGCTCACGGCCACCCCGGCCCGGGACACTCTGCCACCCGCACTGTGACAGCTTGGGACAGCGTCACCCCTGGGGGCCTCGCTGGGGACGGAAGGGGATGGCCAGGGACGTGGCAAAGCACATTGGGGAGGGGCATGAGCCCCCTCCCTGAGCCCCCCCGTGAGCCGGGAGGGACCTGGACCACGGGCAGTGCGTCCCCAGGGGGGTGATGGAGGAGCAAGGAAAGGAGCAGAGGAGCGAGGGATGGAGAGAGGGATGAGCAGGAGGAAGGAGCAGAGGAGAGAGGGATGGAGAGAGGGATGAGCAGGAGGAAGGAGCAGAGGAGCGAGGGATGGAGAGAGGGATGAGCAGGAGGTAGGAGCAGAGGAGAGAGGGAGGGAGAGAGAGTTCTAGAGAGGGATGAGGAGAGGGAGAGAGCAGAGCAGAGGGGGATGGAGGGAGCAAAGGAGCAGAGGGATAGAGCACATGAGAGGGTGGCGGAGCAGAGAGAGCGGAGGGGAAGGGATGGAGAAAGGAACGGGGAGGAGGATGCAGAGGGCAGCGACGGCGAGCGCACACTTACAGGAAGGACTTCATGTCCAAGCCGCGGTTGCGGATTTGCCCCACCACGTGGTCCCAGCTGCCGGGGTTGGAGCGGCTCCTGCCCCCGGCCATCCGTTGCTTGGAGCCGGCGGCGGCGCCCTGGCGCGCCGGGCCGCCGCGGGATCCGCGGGAGCTGGCGGCGGCGGCGGAGGAGCCGCTGTGCGCCTGGAGGTGGCCCAGGCTCTGGCTGGTGGTGGGCTGGCTGTGGTTGGCGCGCTGGTGCTGGCTCAGGGGCTGCTGCAGACTTTGCTGGCGCACGAGCGTGCGGGGCCTCTGGAATTTGGGGTCGCCTGCTGAGGTGGGGATATACTCAAGGGTAGTGGCTGTGGACAGGGTGGAGTCCTCGAAACTTAGGGAGAGGAAGGGCAGAGGAGAGGAGAGAAAGGAGAAGAAGGTGAAGGGGCAAAATTGGAGGAAGGAAAAGAAGAGAGTTAGAGAGAAGATGCCCCAGCGCACGGAGCGCTCCGGCGGGAGCCAGCGGGGGCAGCGCCCGGATCCTCCGCCTCTCGCCCGCGGCTCGGCCCTGCCGGCGGCGCGGGGGGCTCGGGCGGCCACCATCCTGCCTCCCGGGGGGCTCGCCGGGGCCGGATGCCCACCCGCTCCCGCGGCCGCCGCTCCGCCGGCGCCTTCCCGGCGCGCCGGCCGACCTGCTCTGCGGGATAACTAGGCTGCTGCGGGGAGGCAAATCCCGCGGGCCCGCTCACGTGCCGCCGGCCGGCCAGCCCTTCCCGGCGTCCCGGTCCCTCCCAGTCCGGCCCAGCGCCCGGCAGCGGCGCCGCGGGCACCGGCGTCCCGTCCCCTCCCTGCTGCGGGAAGGGGGCAGTCCCGCGGCGGTGACATTCCAGCGAGGCGTCCCCAGGGCCACGCCAGGCTCCTCACCGGGGCGGGAGATCGCGGGGTTGGGGCACACGGGCGCAGCTCTGTCGGGACACGGGGAGCGGAGCCCGGGGCGGGCGGCGGAGCGCAGGGAGCAGCCCCAAGGAAGCGGCGCCGGCCATGCAGCACATGCGCGGCCCATGCGGCCCATGCAGCCGCCCCGGATTGCCCTGGGCAGCCTGGGAAGCAGCCTCGGGAAGCTGGCGGCCACGAGATCAAGGGAGGAAAGTCCTCCCGGGGCCACCGCCCGGCACCGAGGAGGGGCCCCGAGCAGCAGCAGCAGCAGCAGCAGCCACCGGCCCTGTCCCCGCGGGACGGCGGGGCGAAGCTGCGCCATCGTGCAACGCCGGCAGCGGGGACCGGGAAGGAGCGGGGAGGGATAGACAGCTCAAAAACAAAAAAGAAAAAAAAAAAAAGAAAAGAAAATAAAAAAGGAAAGAAGTGAAGAAAGAGTGAAAGAGAGAGAGGAGGTGAGGGAGTGGAGAGGGGCAGAGAGCTCGGATGGACGGAGCCCCACGGCCGGGGACGAAGGCACTGCCCGGACGCTGCCACCCCCCCGCCCCCTCCGCGCTGAGGCCGACCTCCTTTCCTTTTCCTATCGAATCCTAAATTAGTTCAATTTACAACCTCTCACTCACAGGAAACTAAATCTGGCTCCTGTGGGCCCCGCGCCAGCTGGAGGCCCGAGCTCCTCCAGCGCCGTGCCAGGCGGCAGCGCGCCCTGCCCGTGCCCGGATGGATCCCCTGGCAGCGGCACGGCCAGACCCTCGGCCCGGGCCCCGGACACCCCCAAGGGGGTGCTGGAAAACGGCACGCTCCGCCACGTCCCCTTAACCCTTCCCTTGCCGCCTGCCTCTGTCCGGGTTCCCAGCGCGGGCCCGGCTGCAGGCAGCTCCCTGCCGCTCCCCAGCAGCCTCACGCCGAGGGAGCGGCGTCCCCGAGCTCGCCCGGAGCCCGGACCCCCCCCCGGTGCCGCACCGCAGCGCGGAGAACCGGAGCAGAGGGGGGAGGGCCGGACGGAGCCCGCAGCCGGCACTCCCCCCGCCAAGCCACGGTGCCGCCAGCAGTGAAAGGTCTCGCCGAGAGCCCCACCCCGGCCTGGAGCCCCGCAGAGCCCGCCGGAGCTCGGATTTTGCCCAAATCTGATCAGCGCCGCGCTTCCCCCGGCTTTTCTCGGCGTCGGGGGGTGGTGCCGGGCACGGGGCTGTGCCCGGGGCCAAGGGGGCGCACGGAGGGAAGATGCCACACGCTGTCCCTGATTGTCCCCGGGGGATGGCAGCGCGGGACAGCATCTCCTGCCCTCGGGACGCCACCGGGGTGGCGCTGCCTGCCCTGAGAAGCCGAGCTGGGAATGCCGAGCCGCTTCCCACCGGCATCGAGCAAGGCGCTGGAAGTACGCAAGGGACAGCGCCCGAGGGGACTGCTCCTGCGCGGCTGCCTCCGCCGCCGTCCCTGAGCCAAGACACCGCCGGGAAAACGGGAAAGGCCTCCTCTCCCTCGGCACGGTGGTGCTGGGGACCTGTGGCGGCCCCCAGCCGAGCTGATCCGCGGCGGGGCCGTGCCGTGCCGCACCGTGCCGTGCTCACTCACTTGGACAGGCTGAGCTTCCCTGCGGCCAAGTGGCTCTGCACCGTGTGCCAGCGGCCCCGTGCCGCCTTTCCCGCTCCGGGCTCGCTGTGGGCGGACACGCTGCTCCTCATTCCGTCCTCGGCGAGCCGCTGCTTGTCCCCGGGCCGGCCGTCGCGGTCCCCGGACAGCCCGGCGGCGGCCGACGCCGTCAGCTTGGCCCCTGATAGCAGAGAGCCACTGGGCCGGGCCGGCGGTCGGAGCCCCCCAGACAGACACGGAGGGAGCCGGACGGACACACGGACGGACGTGGAAAACGTGGGGAGCCGTCGGGGAATGAGGGGGGGAGGGGGGTGGCGACAGAGCCGGAGGGGGCAGACGGACAAGAGACGGACAGACAGACAGAGAGAGAAAGAGAGACATCAGCACTGAAAAAAAAAAAAAAAAAAAAAAAAAAAGGGAAAAGGGGGGGATCCTGGCCGCAGGGTGCGCGGGGGCCTCGGCAAAACATCCAAGAGAAAGGGGGGGCGGGAAGGGGGGCGGGGTCCCGCTCGCCGGCAGCCCAGCCCCGGGGGGAGCCGTCCCCGCGCCGAGGGGGTGCCCCCAACGCGCAACCCCGTCCTGGAGGGAGATCCCGGGAATGCGGGAAGGAGGGGTTGCTCGTCTCCATGGGACGGCCCATGGGGTGGCGTGCGGGGAGCCCGGGAGCAGGAGGAGGAGGAAGAGGAGGAGGAAGAGGAGGAGGAAGGCGAGTGGGTGCTGCCCATATACTCACTACACGGAGCAAACCCGGTAAGGAGAGACTCACTTGAGGGAAAGGCGCGGATCACCGTAGGGAGCGTAAGGAGAAATGTTTAGGATAAACTCCTTGGGAGGGTAGGAGCTCCATTTCTGCTGCACTGTGTTGTCATTGTTATTCCAAAAGTCTCTGTCTAGATCGCTACAGCGGCCGGGTTCCAGGGGAGAAAGAAAAGGGAAATACAAGAGAGAGAAGCTGAATTCCTGCGAGAGAGAAGGAAAAGCGGCCCTCCGCCCTCGGAGCGCCGGGATCCTGCGGAGAGAGACGGGGAGCCCCCCCTCGGACACCGGGACACACACACACACACGGACACGGACACGGACAGAGGGATGGAAGGACGGGAAGAGCTGTGGAGAGACAGGAGCGGGCGGCTCCGCCGGCTGGGAAGGAGAGAAGGGTGTGAGGGGTTGGGGAGGCGTCGGCGAGCGCGGTGCCTGCGGCATTCCCGAGCGTGTGTCCCTGCGCCCTCGCCTGCCCAGCAGCCGAGGCCCGGAAGCGCTGGGGTGACACTGCTGAGGGCTGGAGACCCTTCCGGAGCCCTTCCCTGTGGATCCCTTCCTGCTGCCGGCACGGAGCCTGCACCTCCTGGCTCCGGGAAGCCGCCGGAGCTGCGTGCCAGGAGCGGGGCGGGCCCAGCAGTGCCCCGCCGGTGCCGGGAGACTGGAAAAGCCCCCAGCGCCCACCTGCGGCTCTGGGCTGATCCCAGCTGTGCGGGATGTGCTGGAGTTTGGGAAAGCCGCCTGTGCCATGACATCGGGTGGGACGCGCCTTCCCCTCCATTGCCAGCTCATCCTGGTCGGCTGGGAGCAGCCGGCGAGGTGCCCCTGTACCCCGGTAACACCCAGGCCAGCCATGGGAGGGAGTTTTCCACAGGCTTATTCCAGGCAGGAGCTTTCTCCCTCCTGACGGTCCGGTTCCCTCCTCCCCGGAGGCCTGCGGAGGGTGTGGAGAAGCAGTGCTGGATCAGGGATGCTCGGGAGAATCCCTTCAGCTTCCAGCCTCCACTTCACTCCCTATCCAGCGCCGCGGGACGCCCCAGCTCCGCTCTCCTTTCTCCATGGAATGCCTGCGGGGTGCCGAGCCGCTCCAGGCCTGCCGGGCGGGGCTCGCAATCCACAGCCCCGGGCCCCGAGCGGCCCTGGGGGCACGCACGCCAGCGTCCCTGTGATTCCTTCCTGCCCGCGGCTCAGCGGGAAGCACGAGGATGCTGCAGACGCCCACCAGCTCTCCCAGTCTCCCGGAGCCCCTCTCCCACTGGGAGAAGGGATGGCCACCTCTTGTCCTTCCTCTCCCCCCCCATCCTGGCACCTACTTGATGGTTTTCTTTTCGCTGCGGCCTCGGCTGGAATCTGGAGTTCCCACAGTCTCCAGGGAAGTCTTGTAACGCTTTCCCTGCGGGAAGGAGAGGGGAGCGGGATCAGGGGGTGTCAGAGGGCCCCCTGATACCCCAGCGGGAGACGGGAGCTGCCACCACTCAGAGAGTTTGACCTGGATTTTGCCCTTTCCCTTACGGCCTCCAGGCTCCATCCCACCCATCCAGGCAGCGAAATTCCCGCGGGCTCCGTCCCTCGGTCCTTGGGGGCGCACGCCCTGCGTCACCCCGAGGACAGCAGGGCCGCTGCTGCCAGCAGCCCGTTCCGTGGCCTCACTGGGAAGGAGTGGATAATTTTAGGCCTAATTGGGCCTGAATTAATTGAGTTCACCTTTCCCAGCACCGGGCTGCCACGGGATAATGAAGCTGGAGCCGGCTCCAAACTGGGGCTGGTAATCAGGGCACTCGGGCAGGTTCCCAGCGCTACTCCCAGCCTGGGTGGTCGGGAGCCAATTAATGCCAATTAACCAACAGTTGGGAGGGAGGGAGGGAGGGCGCTCTGTGCAGCGCTGGGTGGATGAGGTGGGCTGGAGAACCAGCCCTTCCATCCCACTGGATCCCTGGATCTCGGGAGCCAGGCCTGCATCCAGCCTGCCCGTGGAACGGGAAATTCCATGGAATTTCTCCTTTCTCCTTCCCAGCCTCTTCATAGCCACATGGAACCATCTCCTTGGCATTCTGGGACACCTGGACCCTCAGCACAGTCCCTGGGCAGCAGTGGGCTAATCCTGCCGGGAGCTGCAGGGGAACACCTGCACCTCCTTGGATTCACATTGGCTAATCCCGCCGGGAGCTGCAGGGGTGCTGGATATCCTTGGATTCACATTGGCTAATCCCGCCGGGAGCTGCAGGGGATGCCTGAGCTCTGTGAATGCTCACAGGCCGTCCCAGAGGGAACCACCCCGCGCTCCTCCGTGTCCCCGCGGCTGGGGGCTCCTGAGGACACGGCCGTGGTGGCCACGCCCGGGGCGGGCCCGCGGGCTTGGCCGTCATTCCCACACAGCCGCTCCAGCTCCGGGCGCTGTCGAGGGCCGGCGAGGATGTGCCTTCCCGGCCGGTTTACACTGCTTTGCTCCTCTGCCAGCTCCAGCCTCCTCCTCTCCAGCGGTTTTTCCTCCGCCAGCTCGCCGTCCCCATCCCCTGGGTGGCACCTGGAAGGGCCCTTCCCGCCCTTCAGGGCCGCGCAGACCCCCTCTCCCATTCCCAAGGGAACGCCGCCTTCCCCCGGCTCGGGGCGTGCGCCTCCCCGGCGGGAAGCGCCGCTGCCATCGCAGCGCTTGACCCAGATTCGATTCCGACGGCGAAGGAAGCGTGGCCGGGCGCGTCCTGCTGCCGGGAGAGGAGCAGGAGGAGGGATGCGGGGCTGTCCCGAGCCCCGGCTGGGAATCGGGGCGGGAAGAAGGGATGCACAGCGGGTGCCAGGGATGGCTCACGGCACCCGGCGCTGCCAGGGATGGGCTGGCCGCCTTCCCGCGGGGCTTTTCCAGGCAGGAGCTTGCCCAGCAGGACAGGGGCCAGCTCGTTCCGGCTCGTCACCGATAGACATCCATATATTTGGAAACTTCCCTTTGTGCCACACAAACGGTTTCGCCCAAACATTTCATTAGCACGTCCGGAAAAGCCCAAATAAAAGCTGCAGCCGGCGGCTCCGGGGAGCTGCCTCCGCTTGGCGGCTGCCCCGGCACGGCGGGAGCTGCCCCCCGGCCGGCGGCACGGGAGGCCGGAGGGAGGGGCGGCGGGCACTCACCATTTTCCGCTGGCACCACTGGCAGATCCCGCAGAGGACGATGGTGACGCTAAGGCTGACGGTGATGATGGCTGAGACCAGGAGGACGTCACGGGAGGGGGTCCCTGGGGGGAGCAGAGCACAGAGGGGGTTCAGAGCGAAATCCTGGGGTGCGGGGAGGGGAACACGGGGGGCGCCGTCCGACGGCCATCGTGCAGCGCCCCGTCCCGGTGGCCACCCCCTGGGCTCCCGGGCTCCCAGCGAGCGTGCCCCGGGGGGAATCCAGCCCTGAGCGCTTCCCGGAGCTCAGTTTGGAGCTTCCATCCCCGCTGGCACCCTGGGAGCGCTGGCACGGCTGGCAAAGGCCACGGCGAGCTGCTTTGTGAGCCGATCCCACAGGGATTCATCCCGGGCTGGCCGCGGGGGCAGCCTTGGGGACCCCAAAAGTGTGGGAAGGACCCGTCAACCTCGCCCAGCACCTCGGCTCCCGTCCGCGCTCCCAACGTGGAATGAGCGCTGTGGGGCGAGCACACCGTGGCTCGGAGGGGTCCGGGGGACCCCAAACGGGCTCAGCTTTGTCTCAGCATCCCTGTGGATGCTCCACATCCTGCCGGGGTGGGATTGTCCGCGGCGGGAGCCCCAGCGTGCAGCGGGAGGCGGCGGGGCCGGAGCAGCGCCGGGAGCGGTGCTGCAGTATAAATATTAAACAATAAATGTTAATAATTAATTCGCCCGCAGACCTTGTTATTGTAACGAAATTTCCCAGCGGCTCCGAGGCCGGGGTGAGTCAGAGTGGACCGGGAGGCGGGATCGGGGCTCTGGAGTCCCGAGGCACCCACAGCTCCCACATGGAGTCACATGAGGAAAGGGGATGGTGACCGTGGAGGGGAGATTCAGTAAAATTCCGTGAGGAGAAGATGAGGGCGGGATGCGGCGGGGGTGGCTTTGGGGACAGGGCCCCCCTGCAGCACCCGTGCTCTCTCCATCCAAAGGCAGCTCCTCCATTGCTCCCAGATCACGAGGAGCCTGTGTATAAAACTCACATAGCAACTGTTGCCTAGGAGGGAATTTGGGACCGGCCCTTAATTTCCAACATTTATAAACCCCGGCTGGATGAGCTGCCGGGGGAATGGGAAGCAGCGGGCACGGCCGGGGAGCTCCGGGCACCGCTCCTGGGGCGGGGCCCCCACCGGGTCAAGCGGCTCCGGGGCCTCCCGGGCGGGCTGGGAATTGGGATGAGCCCCCCTTGCCTCCCACTTGGTGCTCCCTGCTCCGGCTGGGGAACACCGGGACCCATCTGGCTTAGCCCGAAGCCGCAACAGATCCTTGCCGGGTCAAGTTCATCCTCAAATTAATCTGGAGAGAGGGAATCGAAGGAGACAGCGAGGGGAGGGGTGGGCACCGCAGGTGGCAGCGTCCGGAGAGGGACACCGGTGAGCACCGGTTCCCCGTGCCAAGGTGCCACCACAGGCCCAAACCCGGCCTCAGCCCACGGTCCTGATGGATTCAGCAGCGGGATCCTGCCTGGGGGTCTCCAGGGCTGCACGGGGTAGGTCCGGCCCTTCCCGGTGGGATCACCAGGGCGGGGGTGGAGCGATACAGGGCCCCAGGCTGCGCCGCCCTCAGCATGACTTAAATGACTCGTTTGCCAGGCAATTAGCACTCGGTTAATTAAAGACTCGAGCCGCTCGCTCGGAGCTCCCGGCTTCGTCCCCAGCCCCGGGGCGCGGTGTGGGGGTCCCTGTGCCGGTTGGGGTGCGCGGCACGGGGTGCCCTGGGGCGGGTGGATCCAGGGGGGACGCGGGGAGCTGCGAGGCACGGGGACACAGCCCCGGGAGCGGGTGACAAGGTGAAAACGTGACGCTTGTTTACGCTGCCGCTCGCCCTCCCTCCCCGCCGCTCTCCAGAAATCTCCGCGGCCGCCAGCTCGGATCCAGGCGGGAGCGTGGAGACGGCTGGGTGTGACTTGAGAGTCCGCGGCCCTGCGGTCGCCGTGGCCGTGTCCCAAATCCCGGCGGCCCTTCGCTGGTCCTGCCTCATCCCAAGGGCACAGTTGGGGGGGGGGCAAGAGGCAAGAAGGATCCATCCTTCCTCGGAGGGATGGGGGTCCCAATCCCGTCCCACGTGCGGGCAGAGCAGGGGATGCTGCGCGGGCTGGGAAGGGGGTGGAGCATCCCTGCGGCTCTCTCATCAGGATTCAATGGCACTTGACGGGATGTAATTCCGCTTTTCCGGGCCGCTATTGACGAGCGGATTGCCTGCCTCCTTGGCGCCGCAGCTCTCCAGCCTGGGATTTGTGCGGCGCTGCGTGAGCCGGGGACACGGCCGTGGTGCTCCAGGTCCTGCTCCAGGGGAAAAGGGCTCTGGGTGCAGGGAGAGGGTCTTCATGTCAGGGAACGGGGTCCTTGTGCCGAGGGGAGAGCTCTGGGTTCAGGGGAAAGGTCCCCATGGCAGATCTTGGACAAGCAGGGAACCACCCCCAGTGCCCACCTTGGAGTGGGAGACTGGGAATGTCTGGGAGACTGGGTGCGGTCTGGGATAGGTGCCATCCTCCTTTATCCGCCGCTCCTGTGGGCACCCTCCGGCCTTTGTGGACATGAGGAAACCCTTCAGAGCCGACCCGGCACAAGGAGGGGCGTGGAGCTCCAGGAGGGATTAGCCCCCTCCAGCGGCGTGTGAGGCGGAGATCCGGCAGGATGCGCCTGGAGAAGGGAACAGCCGCCAGCGCCGATGGGTCCAGCACGGCCCGGCTCCGGCATGCGCAGGAATGGTGGATGTGGAAGCCGTGGCACAGCCCGTTCCAGGGACACCCAGAAGTGTCCCTGAGCACCCTGGTGGCCCTGGGCATCCTGGTGTCCCTGTGCGTCTTGGTGACCTTGTGCATCCCAGAGAGGCCGCACATCCCGGTGGCCCTGTGCAGCCCGGTGTCCCTGGCCTCTTGGTGTCCCTGTGTCCCGGGCCTCTTGGTGTCCCTGTGCATCCCAGTGTCCCGGTGTCCCTGTGTCCCGGTGTCCGGGTGTCCCGGTGTCCCTGTGTCCGGGTGTCCCGGTGTCCCTGTGTCCCGGTGTCCCTCTATCCCTGTGTTCCTGTGTCCCGGTGTCCCAGTGTCCCTGTGTCCCGGTGTCCCTGTGTCCCTCTATCCCTGTGTCCCTGTGTCCCGGTGTCCCTGTGTCCC
>VZUI01030017.1:0-12227 GCA_013401135.1 Cettia cetti | reverse complement strand
ACTCCAGACCATTCCCAGACCACTCCAGACCATCCTGGGTCATTCCCAGACCACTCCAGACCATTCCCAGACCACTCCAGACCATCCTGGGTCATTCCCAGACCACTCCAGACCATTCCCAGACCACTCAGACCATCCTGGGTCATTCCCAGACCACTCCAGACCATTCCCAGACCATTCCCAAGTCACTCCCGCACCGTCAGTGCCGGGGCGGCTCCGCTACGTGGAGGATTCGGGCTCCTGCTTCTGTCTGGAGATGAGCTGGGCCTCCTTGAGGGACAGGTACTGCTCCTCCTGCGGGTCGTAGTAGTAGAACTTGCGGATGTAGGAGATCAGGGGCCTGGAAAAACACCGGGAACAGCCGGATCCCTGAGCCACATCCCTCCCCCAGCCCCTCTGACATTCCCAGCCCTCCCAGCACCTCCACGGGAACTTTTGGTTCCCAAAGCTCGGGCACAGCAGGGAATTCCTCATTCCCAAGCTGCTCACAATTCCCGCTGCATCCCTAAACCCCACGGGACATCCATCCCGCTAATCCCCAAGGCTGGAAAAATCAATCCTTCCCTCCCAGCTGGATCTGCGGTCACAGAGCCCTTCCCGCTGCCTGGGAGGGAAGGAGCTCCAGGGATTCATCCAGGAGGGAATCCTGGGACTCACTTGGGCAGCGGGAGCTCGGGAATGTGGTCGATCCGGACCAGCTGCCGGATCCGGAAGCGGCAAAGGTGCTGCAGGGATTTGACGTTGCTGAACCTGGAGACGGGATACAGGAGCTGCACGGGCGTCGGAGGGAGACCTTTTGTGGGGGAGGAAATAAAAATAAAGGAGATTTTGGAGATCAGGATTAGGCTGGGAAAAAAAACAAACCAAAAAAAAAAAAAGAAGGGGATGTTGGAGGGAAGGGTTGTGTTGGAAAGGAAGCGCTGCTGATTCCGAAGGGAAAGGCTGGCCCTGGGAATGAGGAGATGACGCCAAGGCTGGGATCCATGAGGAATTCTTGATTATGGAATCATGGAATGGAACTCCATGGAATCATGGAATGGAACTCCATGGAATCATGGAATGGAACTCCATGGAATCATGGAATAAAACTCCATGGAATCATGGAATGGAACTCCATGGAATCATGGAATGGAACTCCATGGAATCATGGAATGGAACTCCATGGAATCATGGAATAAAACTCCATGGAATCATGGAATGGAACTCCATGGAATCATGGAATGGAACTCCATGGAATCATGGAATGGAACTCCATGGAATCATGGAACGGAACTCCATGGAATCATGGAATGGGCTGGGTTGGGCATTTTTTGCACAGCAAAGGGGATTTGTTCCCGTTATTTCAAGAAATTTTTGGCAAAGCACAGGGGAACTATTACTGTTATTACAGGTCAAGGAATTTTTGGGAAAGCGCTGCTGATTCCGAAGGGAAAGGCTGGCCCTGGGAATGAGGAGATGACGCCAAGGCTGGGATCCATGAGGAATTCTTGATTATGGAATCATGGAATGGAACTCCATGGAATCATGGAATGGGTTGGGTTGGGAGGGGCATTTTTGGCACAGCAAAGGGGATTTATTCCCATTATTACAGGTCAAGGACTTGGGAAAGCACAGCGGATTTATTCCCGTTATTACAGGTCAAGGAATTTTTGGGAAAGCACAGGGGAATTATTACTGTTATTTCAGGTCAAGGAATTTTTGGGAAAGCACAGGGGATTTATTCCCGTTATTACAGGTCAAGGAATTTTTGGGAAAGCACAGGGGGATTATTCCTGTTATTCCAAGGAATTTTTGGCAAAGCACCAGGGAATCATTACTGTTATTCCTATTTTCACCTGAAACTGCAGGAAAATGCTGTTCCCAGGCTCACCTGGCACGCGGGAGCGCAGGAAGTAGAGGAATTTCCCGTTCTTGGAGTGCATGATGGCCCTCTTGATGAACTCCACCACGGACTGGCAGCGGTCCTCAAACTTGGGGTGGCACCACAGGCTGAAGGTCCCTTCCCAAGAGAGAGCACAGGGAATCATTCCCAGTATTCCAAGGAATTTTGGGAAATCGCAGGGGAATCATTCCTGTTATTCCAAGGACTATTAAGTATTCTTCTATTGAATCAATTAAATGCTCTTCTATTTAATCCATTAAATATTTTTGTATTTAGTAAATTAAATGTTCTTCTAGTAATTCAACTAAATACTCTTGTATTAAATACATTAAATATTCTTATATTTATTAAATACTCTTATATTTACTCATATAAATATTCCTCTATCCCAGTGTGTCCCTGCTCCATCTTCACATTCCCAAAGCAGGGTGACCTTGGATTATTCCCAGCCCCAGGTGCCGCTGTCTCAATTTCCCAGCCTTGGGATCATTTTCCAGGGGAGCAGTTTCACATTCCTGCTCCTTAATTAACTGCCTTGTTAATTGGACACTCTGTCCCCCACACTGTCACCTTACACACCCAGGGTGACACTGGAGCTGGGGACGCCTGCTGGGGTCCCCCCCAAGCCCTCCTGGCCCCAAAATCTGTGGGCTGGGAGAGGTTCCAGCTGTCCCCTGGGTGGTGGCAGGTTTGGGACACTGCCAGGGATGGGAGCTCCCATTTGCCTGTGTCAATGCCTGAGCACCCAGGAATTCATTCTCCCAAAAATTGAAATGGCAAAATTTCCTTTAAATCCACTTTTCTGGCAGATTTTCCTTTAAATCCACTGGCAGCTTCAGTAATTTTGAAGACTGTATTTTATTAAAATTGTTGTTATTAATAATAATTGGCAAAAGATATTACTATAAAGTTATTACTATTAAATTATAATAACATGTAGCATATATAACCTAATAATAGGATATTAATATTAGATTAATATTAATATATTTTATATAATTGGTTTTACTTCATTTTATTTATTAATATAAATTACTTTTTGTTTTATATTCATTAATTCTTACTATTATATTATTTAATAATATTGTTAATAATTATAATAATATATAAATATTAATGTACAATATTATGGTATTGTTAATATTATTACATTGATTATAAATATAAAGTTATAAATACTATCAGCAATAACAGAACAATAATTACATATATATATATACCATACATATATATATTACATATATACCAACCTATTAATATCATTAACAACAAAACAACATTATTACACATTAAATTATTATTACTGTCATTATAACCACAAAAGGCCAACCTCCCCACAGTTATTTATAACACCCTCAACAACTCCGTAGCTATTTATAACACCCCCATAATTATTTACAATACCCCCAGCAACCCCATAATTATTTATAACACCCCAACCTCATAATTATTTATAACACCCCAATAATTATTTATAACACCCCAGCAACCCCATAATTATTTATAACACCCCAACAACCTCTTACTTATTTATAACACCCCCATAGTTAATTACAATACCCCCAGAAACCCCATCATTATTTATAACACCCCAGCAACCTCTACCTTATTTATAACACCCCAATAATTATTTACAATACCCCCAGCAACTCCATAATTATTTATAACACCCCAGCAACCCCATAATTATTTATAACACCCACATAATTATTTATAACACCCCAACAACCCTATAATTATTTATAACACCCCAGCAACCCCATATTTATTTATAACACCCCCACAGTTATTCATACCACCCCAGTTGCTCCCACCAGCCCGGAGCTGGGAGTTGCACCCCGAAATCCCTCCCCTCACCTCGGTAGTGCTCCATGCGCGTGTGGTGCGTGATGCCCTGCGAGCGGAAGCTCAGGCTCAGGATGTAGCGCGGGTCGGAGCTGTCCCGCACCAGGAAGGATCCGTCCGCCTTCCCCTTCAGCTTCATCTCCGCGTCCTCCCAGTTCATGGGGCCCCAGTACCACCCGCACTGGGGACACAGAGCGGGAGATGGGAACGGGGGATCCCGCTGGCAGAGCCCCCCAGGAGTTCGCTGCTGCCCGTGTGGGATTTCCCAATGGAAGCGCCCGATGTGGGATTGCAGGATGACCCAAAAATGCCCCCCTGAGGGGTCAGAGGGGATCCAGAGCCCACTTCCATGCACAAAAAATATTTTCCTGGATTCCAGAATCATGGAAAATCATAGGAGCATCCGGTCCAACCATTCCCCAAGTGCTACATCCCTTTTAAATCCCTCCAGGGATGGGGACTCCACACCGCCCTGAGCACTGTTTCCACACCTTTTTAGAGAATTAATTTCTCCTAAATCCAAACTAAACCTCTCCCCGTGCGACTCGAGGCCATTTCCTGTCATTTGTCCCCTGGGAGAAGGACAGCAGGGCTTTCCCCACTCCCGTCCCACCAAAGCCTAGAAAAGGGGGGGATCCACCCCAAATGTCAAACCCGGAGGGGTCGGATTCCCGATTCTCCCACCCTGAGGGCTGGGTTTTCCCGCTGGATCCCGTACCTTCTCCAGCTCCCTCAGGCTGGCGGCGAAGCTGCTGGGGTCGGGCCGGGCCAGGGGACACTGCAGGTGCGGCGGGGGCGGCTGGCCCGGGGCCTCGGCCGGCCGCAGCGGCACGGCCCGGGGAAAGGCGTCTGCAGAGGGGACAGCGGGGTCACTGCCACTCACAGGGCTACTGGGGGTCACTGTCACTGTCAGCCCAGGGACAGCCGGGGTCACTGCCACCGTCCCTGCCACCCCAGGGACACCCGGGGTCACTGGCATTGTCACCCACAGGGACACCCGGGGTCACTGGCATTGTCACCCACAGGGACACCTGGAGTCACTGTCATTGTCACTGTCACACAGAGACACCCAGAGTCGTTGTCACTCACAGGGCTACTGGGGGTCACTGTCACCCGCAGGGACAGCCGGGGTCACTGTCACTGTCACACAGAGACACCCGGAGTCGTTGTCACTCACAGGGCTGCCAGGGGTCACTGTCATTGTCACCCACAGGGACAGCCGGGGTCACTGCCACTGTCACTGTCACCCGCAGGGACACCCGGGGTCACTGGCATTGTCACCCACAGGGACACCCAGAGTTGTTGTCACTCACAGGGCTGCCAGGGGTCACTGTCATTGTCACACAGACACAACCCAGAGCCACTGTCACCCCCGGGGACATCTCCCATGCACGTCACCCAGCCCCTCAGGAAGGAGGAGGGGGACACTGGTGACCCACAGAGGGACAATGTCCTACTGAGGGACACTTTGGGAAGAGCCATCCGGCTCCTCCAGCACCTCCACACGCTGCTTTCCTGGAAGGAAAGGACAGGAATCCCGGAAAAAGGGACGGGAATCCCAGGGAAAAGGGACAGGCAAAGCCCTGTGGGCCTGAAGGAATGTGAAAGCTGAAGAGGAAGGCACAGGAAAGCTCTGGGGGTGCATGTGGGATGGAATGTGCCTGGAATTCTGCTCCCACTGCTCCTCCCTGGCCTCCCTACCAGGATGGGCTGAACCCCAGAGGAACCTGGGAAAACTGAGGGGAAAATCCCACTTTCCCCCAGCAAAAACTCCTGAGGGAAAGCAGAGAGCCTCCAGGGACCTCCAGGAGTGGGAGGGCAGGGTAAAAACCTCAGAGCAGAGCAGGAAACCGTCCCCCTGCCAAAAAAACCCAAAAAAATCCCCCAAAAAGTGGAGATTCCAGGAGGGGAAAAAGGCAGAGCTGGAAAAACTCAGCTGACCTGGGGCATGGGGCGGAGGAGGTGGAGGCAGAGGGAAGGATTGCAGGGAAGAGCCCATGGGACCCACAAGCACAGCTGGAGGCAGTGTCCCACTGATATCATCTAGGAGAGAACAGAGACAGGTCAGAAAAACAGGGAAGGAAGAGCCCAGAGCCTGGGAAAACAGCCTGGAAAAGGGAATGTGGGGATTGCCACCTCCTCTGGCGGAGGTCACACAGGTTTGGAGAGTGCTGGAGGAGGGGAATCCCTTTTCCAGCACTGGAGAGGGAATTCCAAGGATTTCAGGCCCGGGGAGATGGGATGTGATCCTGGTTTTATCCATCCCAGGCTGGCTCCTGCCGCTGCAGCCTCAATTTTCCAGGGAACAGGGAAGGGATCCGGCCTCAGTGGGAGATGGAAGTCCCCAAAAGCAGGGACAAAGACCCCCAAAACAGCAGGAATGCTGAAAAAAGCAGGAGGAAATACCCCAAAACCAGCAGGAATGGTAAAGAAGCAGGGGAGAAGTCCCCAAAAGGAACAGGAAGGCTGAAAAAGCAGGGACAGAGACCCCAAAAGCAGCAGGAATGCTGAAAAAAAGCAGGGGAAAGCTCCCCAAAAACGCAGGAAATTTCCCAAAAAGCAGCAGGAGTGGCAAAAAATCAGGGGGAAATGCCCCAAAAGCAGCAGGAATGCTGAAAAAGCAGAGGGAAAGACCCCATAACCAGCAGGAATGGTACAAAAGCAGGGGAAGAGACCCCAAAAAAGAGGAAAGTTCCCCCAAAAGGTAAAATATCAGGGGAAATACCCCAAAAGCAGCAGGAATGGTAAAAAATCAGGGAAAAAATCCCCAAAGCAGCAGGAATGGCACAAAAGCAGCACCTCAGCCTCCCCTCCTGCCTGATCTAAGGGAAAATCTGAAGCTCCCAAGGAAATCCTGTGCCAGGGAAGGGTGAGAAGGGGGATCAGGGAGGGCAGGAGGGCAGCTCCCACATTCCCAGGACAATTCCCAGGGCTTCAGGACAATTCCCAGGGCTCCCAGGACGATTCCCAGGGCTCCCAGGACAATTCCCAGGGCTCCCAGGACAATTCCCAGGGCTCCCAGGACGATTCCCAGGGCCATACCAAGCAGGCTGAGGCTGCGGCGCGGCGGCGGCGGAGGGGTTGGAGGGTGAGGGGAGCTGAGTCCCTGCTGGGAAATGTCCACATCCACCAGCGACACCGTCTCGCCTGGAAAAGGAGATGGAAAAGCCCAGCTTAGTGCTGGGATCAGGTCTGGATTCAGCCTGATTCAGCTGGATTCAGCCCTGGGTCAGAGTCTGTCCAGAAATGTCGTTTGCCTCACGATCATTGTCAAGGACTGGGGCTGAGACCCCCAAGGACTGAGACTGAGACCCCCAAGGACTGGGGCTGAGACCCCCAAGGACTGAGACTGAGACCCCCAAGGACTGGGACCCCCAAGAACTGAGACTGAGACCCCCAAGGACTGAGACTGAGACCCCCAAGGACTGGGGCTGAGACCCCCAAGGACTGGGACCCCCAAGAACTGAGACTGAGACCCCCAAGGACTGAGACTGAGACCCCCAGTTTGGAATCCCACCGAAGCAAAATTCTCCTGTTCCCCGCTCGTCCCACAGCAAAACAAAAAAACCCAAACTTCCACAAATCCCCCCCAAATCCTCACCTGTGAAGAGGGGGCTGAACACAACCGGGGAAAAGGCACTTTGGGTTCTTGTCAGTCTGTGTTTCCTGCAGAGGAAAAATGAGGTGAGGAGAGACGAGGAGACTGAATCCCACCAACAAAAAACCAGGAGAACCTTCTCCCACCAGAGAAACTTCCCAGCCAGGAGAACCTTCTCTGACCAGAACCTTCTCCAGCCCACGAGAACTTTGCCATCCAACCAGGAGAACCTTCTCCCACCACCAGAACCTTCTCCATCCCTCCCAGCACCTCCATCATCCCTGTGTTTTTCCAACTCCTAATTAGGGCAGGGAATCAGGAAAAGCCCGGGCTCCATCCTGCTCCAAAGCAAATCCCTGAGGAGCAAATTCATAAAGATTTTGGAATGCAAACCCCGAGCTGGTGCCAGGGAGCCACGGAGCTGTTTCATAACAGACCTCACACTGCTTCCAGGGATTGGGAATTGCCAAATTCCAGGGGCAAAATGGGGTTGGGTCCCTAAGCAATCCAGGGATTGTGCCTGGAGCACGCCAAAAATGCGGGTGAAGGGTGGGGGAGCTCAGCCCAGAGGCCAAAGGGTGGAAACAGCTCAAAAGGCAGCCCTGGTGAGGGTCAGGAGCACCAGCATTCCCAGAGAGAGCAGGATTCCCAGGAAAAGCAGCATTACCAAGAAGTTTTATAACTTCCAGCTCCTTCCCACCTCAAGGAATTTATCCAAATTTGGATAATCCTGTGAGGCATCCCCAGCACTTCAATCCAGGGTGGAGAGGAATGAAATTCCCTTTTTTGTGTCCACATCACTTTTATCCCCACATTGAATATTATTCATCCAAAAAATAAAACCACCAAGAGCTCTCACCATCATCTTGGCAGACCCAACAAAGCACAAACGATTCCCAACCTAAGAATCCCACAACGCTCTACAAAACTCCATCAAAAGGTGTGGAATTGTTTTAATTTTCAGACCCTCACTGTGGGTCTGATTTTCTGAGTTTGTGAAGTTTTCAGCCTGTTAGTGGCTGATTCTGTCCTTGAGCAGAATGTATTCCTCTCAAGGACAGTGAAATGTAAACAGGTCTTCTATCCTTCATAAACACTTCTAGGTTTCTCATAATGATTCTCTCACAAATGTTGCTTTTATTATTTAACCAATGAAGAGAAGTGTTGTCTTTTCTCATCAATTATATGATTCTTTAGCACAAGTGTTATGGGTTAACACAGTTTGGGTTTGTTTCTAATTGAAGAAATATAGAGTACCACCCTGTGGGGACCTTTTGGAGTCCCTTGAAAAAGGACAGGACTATCAGAGGCCAGATCTTGGCTATTGGCATGGAGTTTGACCACTGTTATGGGTTAACACAGTTTGGTTTTTTCTAATTGAAGACCACCCTATGGGGACCTTTTCTGAATTCCTTTGAAAAAGGACAGGCCTGTCAGAGGCCAGTTCCTGGCTCTTGGCATGGAGTTTAACCACTGGGGAACAGTATGTGATTTTTGGGAAATACACTGTATAAGGCTCAGGATGTGCTGGAGCTGCTCTCTCTCTTTCTCTCCAGGTGAGCACCAGGCCTGCAGAGCCTCTCCTCTGGCTGCTGCAGATGTGTGGAAGCCACCAGAGGACTCCTCCTCGTGTGCCCATATCTCTATGACTCAGAAAAAACTCCTTTCTTAAAGAAACTGAATGAAAGGTTATTCTTAAAGAGTAAAACTGACTGGGTTTACAGGTTTTGTTTTCTTTATGTGGTGTGCAGAAAAGTGAATGCTAGCAGGGGGAGAGAAGGGAAGTCTTTGAGGATTTCATTTGTTGTTTTATGTGTTTTCTTTTTTTTTTTTTTGTGTGAATAATTTGTAATTTTAATGTAAGCCTGTTTTGCTTTCTGAGCTCTCCTAGTCATATATAAAACTGCAAACACCAAAACCATTACATTAATTGGTGCATTGGCCAGGAAACAAACGAAAAGTTGGAAAATGTGAAACCTTTACAGCATGTTATAAAAAAAGGATGTGTAAAAAACAAAATAGCCTTCTAAATTTCTTTCTTCTTAGAGTCAACATCTTCCTTTTGTGTCCAACTGCAACACCTCATGCATGAGGTTGGATTTTTGGCCCCCCCAAAGGGGAATAATTCCCCAATTATCAGCCAGAAACAAAATGAAACCTCTGGAGCAATGTCCTTAAAAAAAAAAATTAAATATCCTTGAAAAATATGAAAACTCTTTTAAAAATATCAAATATCCTAAAATCACAGCTCTGCTCCCACCCACCCAGGCAGCAGGAAAGGAGCAATGCTGGCATTTAAATGTTACCAAAACAGCCCCAATTTGTGCCAGAATTCCACAGCCACCCATTCCTGGGTGGGGTTTACACCAAAAGCAGGGTGAGAGCGGCAAAGGAATGAATCCTCCCCTTCCCAAATCCACCAAAAAATCCTTTTCCATCCTCCCCTGTGGGATCCCAAGGGTGCCAAAATCCACAGAGCAGCCTTGAGGTGCGACCTGGCACATCTCACCCAGGTTTGGGCTCTGTGACAACACAGGGGCACCTCAAAAATCAATGCCACCATCACAAATGACAAATTTGGGTCCCCACCTGTGCCCAACCTCATCCCCCGCCCTCCAACCTCCTCCGAAGCACAAATTTCTCCCAAAAAGGAACAGTTTCAGGAAAAAAAATTGGATTCATGGGGGACCACCAGATCCATGGGGGACACCCAGGTGCATGGATTGATGGTGACCACCAGATCCTTGAGGACCACCAGACCCTTGGGCTTGTGGGGACCACCAGATCCATGGGGGACCACCAGAATCTTGGGCACCACCAGATCCATCCCATATCTATGGGGGCCACAGGTCAGGAGGCAACAACTTCCAGCACCAACAGCAGAACCAAGGGAAAGTCTGTGACCATCATCATCATCATCATCATCATCATCATCATCATCATCCCACCAGGGCACGAGGAAAAAGGACCATTAATGACCCAGGATGGGATTCCTGGAACTGGAGGCAGCAAAGTTCTGCCTGACCCACTGGAGTTGCTGTATCAGGCACCTTGAAGTAACCTTTGTCAAAAATGCCTAATTAGTGTGAGGAGCTGCAGGAGAAGTGACCACCAAACCCCCAGACCAGAGGAAGACCAGGCAGCGATTCCCAGGTGTTTCCCTGCTCCCAGGACTGCTGGAATAACCCCAATCCCATGAGCAAAGTTTTCTGTCATTCCAGGCACCTCGTTGTGGGCAAGGAGCCACCATCTGAGGCTGCTCCAGCTCCCTGGGAGGCTCCTCTGGTCCACAGAAGCTCCAGAGAGGCCTCAGCACCTGCCCAGCTGCAGGGCTGGGAGCTGCCAGCTCCCCACCCACCCCCTGCTTCAAAGGGGAGCTCATTTTGGGGGTAATTTTGGCCTCCTCAGGCCGCCAAAGGGTGCTGCCCCCACATGCCAGGGGTGCAGGCCACGCCTGACCCCGGGTCAGCAGCTCCAGCCTGGAGAAAAGCTTCCTGCTCATCCATCAGCAGCAGGAGGAGACAACACACCCCAAAATCCCCGCACAGGCTGAAGAACCCCGTGGGGGAAGGGCTGTGCTGTGACACTGGATCTGTCCCTCTAGTCCCTGCTGCACACCTGGGCCTTCTCCTGGCCTTCTCCAGGAGGAACCTCAGCTCTGCTGCCGGGAATGGCACGGGAAGTGGCTCCAGGAGCCTCGGGATGCAGGGACAGAGCAGCCCTGCACCGTCCACAGCTGGGACCCAGCAGCCCCTGCCCCGCTGGAGCAGGAGGTGATGGACCAGGGAGGAGGGACAGGAGGGACATGTAGGGTCCCACACCAAGAAACCCCAGGATTTGTCCCCCATCCCAGCCAAGCTCTGGCTGGCCACGATTCCTCCTGCATGGGGGAGCACCACCAGGGAAAGCTGAGCCCTCACAGCAGCACCAAAATCACCCTGCAGTGCACGAGAGGTGACAGAACCCTGAGGGCAGCAGGGGGGACAGCACTGCCCCAGCACCTGCAGCACCCCAAGCCACCCATCCCCTCACCAGATGGGTCCCAGAATCACAGAACCTGGAAAAGCCCTCTGGGATCAGCGAGACAACCTTCCAAAGAACCTCACCGTGGCCACCAGCCCGCGTCCCCAAGTGCCACATCCACACATTACTGAACGATTCCAGGGATGGTGATCCCACCGCTTCCATGGGCAGGCTGTGCCAGCGCCCGACCACGTTCTCCACCAGTAAATTATCCCCAATATCCAACCCAAACCTCCTCTGGGCACGACCTGAGTCACCCCGTCCCCTGTCCCCTGGGAGCAGAGCCGGACCCTCACCAGGCTGCGCCTTCCTGTCAGCAATTTGGGGAGCAGAAAGGTCCCCCCGAGCCTCCCCTGAGCCCTCCCAGCTCCCTCAGCCGTTCCTCACGGGATGTTGCCTCAAGCCTCGCTCCCGGTGCTGCTCCCAGAGGATTTTCCGCCAGCCCCGTCAGGGATGCAGGCCTGGATCAGCGCGACCCTGCTCCTCCAGCCTCTCCCGGCTCCAGTGTCCCTGTGTGAGCCACGAGGCCCCGGTACCCCGGTACCCCTCCAGCAAAGCATCCCAGGGACACGGCCCCCGCGTCACCTCCGGCCACGGGGACACGGCCGGCAACCCCCGGCACCATCCGCTCCGTGCCACCCCCGCTTCCCCCCGTACCTGCCCGGCTCCCCCCGTACCTGCCCGGCTCCTGCTCCCGCCCGCGGGCCCCGCACACATCCGTGAGGCTCCCGGCCGAGGCGGCGGCGCTGCTGGCGGCGTCCCCGGTGGCAGAGCCGCCGCTGCAGCTCTTGGTGCGGAAGAGGCGGCTGAGGCGAATGCGGAGCGAGCCCTTCCTGCCGCCGGGGCCGGTGCCCGCGGGCGGCGGAGCGGGGCCGGGAG
>VZUI01030013.1:0-80792 GCA_013401135.1 Cettia cetti | reverse complement strand
GCAAAAAAAAAAAAAAAAAAAAAAAAAGTAATAAAAAATTGCACTGTGGCTGCCCGCATCTGAATAGGGATTCTTTATTTTAGTCCTCTTGGAGGTTATTATGCCCCTGTTTTGGTTGGGTTTTTTTTTTTCCTTTTTAAAAATTATTATTAAATATGGAACACCTACTCTGTTCTTAATTAAATTTAATAAGCCAAAATAAATTGTTGGAGATGTTGAGAGAGGGGGAAGGGGTGTGGGCTGCTTTGGGACAAGAGGAGGTAAATAAAGCACATCGAAAGGAGATGTTTTGGAGAAAAGCGGCCCCATCCCCAGCCTTCCCCCACGCTGTGTATTTTTGCTGAAGGGCTGAATTAGGGCCAGCTCCCTGTCTCGTCTCCCGTTCTGGGGCGGGAGGAGGCCGAGCATCCCTGCCGAGCTGGGGGATGCAGGGGACTGTGAGCGGAGCGGGTAGCGAGCCGCCGCACCTCGCCCTCGAGAAATTTGGGATGTGAGCGGTGGATCATAGAGGAGAGGGGATCGGGGAAGGGAGAAAAGGCCCTGGCTGGCCCCGTAGCAGTGCGGGGCAGCCAGCGGGGCTGGGGCCGGAGCTCGGGCCGGGCTGCGCGCCCCGTCGGGGAAGGGGCTCGGCCAGGCCGCGGCGAGCTCCGGGCCCGGGCGGACGGGGATCCCCGGGCTGGCCGCAGCCGCCGTGGCCCCGGGGCGGCTCCTGGGGACGGCAGCGGGCGGTGCGGGGGTGGCGGGGCCCTGCGCGGCCATCGCAAAGCGACGGGACGGGTGCAAACCTCCCCGAAATGCCAGAGGCTCCCGGCATGGAAAGGGGGAAGGCAGGAGTCGCTGGAGGGTCCCGGGTCCGCTCCCCCGGGCACCCACGGCCAGCGCGGCCCTAAAGGCGGCAGCGGGGAGCGGTTTGGTGCAGCTCGGGGATCGGCCTGCCCCGGAACCCGAAAAACAACGAAATCACCCCCGGCGTGGGGCGGGAGGGAAGGAGCCCGGGCTGAGCCCCTCCCGGGACAGCCCCGGACCCCTCTGCGGGGCTCGGGCAGGCGGCGGCCCCCGGCCGTGTGCGGGGCTCGGGGGGCGAGCGGCGGCGAGGCCCGGCCGCACCTGCCGTGGAGCGGGGGTCGCTATTGTCTCCCCGCCACCTGCGCGCCCTCCCGCAGGGGGAAATGCCGGAGCTGTTCTTCTTCCTTTCACTCCTTCCCCTCAGCCTCCCGCTCTGGACGCGGCCGTAGGAGAGGTTTCCACCGGCCCCGGGCGCTCCCCCCGCGGCACGGCCGGGCCCGGGGCCGTGTCCCGGGCGGCAGCAGCCCGCACGATGCCGGCAGCGTGCGTGGGGCGGCGGGGCAGGGACGGTCACGACGCGCCGGAGAGCCCGCCGTGCCTCCCGCCAGGAAACACGACCATTTTCGAGCCGGCTCCTCTCACCAACAGGAAGCGTTAAAGATAGAACAGCCGGGGCTGGGCGGGGGAGATTAGGAAGCCGAGCATCTTCTGAGCACCGAGGGCCATTCCCAGCCATGCCTGTGCCCGCTGCGGTGGGAGCCGGGGCAGTGCTCAAGCCACCTCCGGCCCGTATTTTTACATCACTGGAAGAGGGATCAAACCCTTCAGTCAGGGTGGGGAGCACCAAAATTTTCCAAAGTAAAGTGGTCAGCGATGCTCGAGCAGGCCCAGTACCACTTCAGCTAGCGCTATAAATATCTTTAATTATAATAAAGAATAGCTTGAAACAATAGAAGAAAAAACCACCAAGAACCAAATCAATAAAGCCCTAATGTTGCCCTATTACATTACCCATGCCCTCACCTGACAAGCCAGCCCTGGAGCTTGGGCCTCAGTGCTCAGTTAACAAAGCCAGACCTGGCTTTACATGTGTTTTCTTTCTTACCTTAAATTGCAGTAGATGCTTTAGGGGAAAAAAAAAAAATCCAGACATCATGAAATTACTCAGCACCACACTGTGAAAGGAAAATGTTGCTTAAAGGGAAGGGTTGTGGTTTTTTTTTGTTTTTTTTTTTTTTTTTTTTTTTGTTTATGTCCAGTAAATTAACATTTTGCTTGCTCGGAGGTTGCTGTCCAGGATTATATGCTTTGCACAACTTATTATAACACCACACCCTTGTCCTGAGCTGTGTGCAAGGAGTTTGGCTTTTGTTTTTGAATTGTTTCTAGCCCTTGAGCATTTGAAGAAAGTCTTTAAAATATTAACCAATACAACTGTCATCTTCCTGTGTTTCCAGACATTTTACAATAGGAAACAAAGAACAAAACCCTGCAACAATAGCTCAGAGGTATGAATTGCCTCATTCATGTCACTGGAATGTTCAAAAACATTAACTATTTTTTGACTGATTCAGCAGAAAATGTGCTGGCAGATAATAAGCTTATGCCTGATCCAGGGGAGATTCAGGGACTGAGAAAGGTTTTATTTTTCAGCACAGCAAAGTAGCACCTTTCCTGAAAGGAAGCAAATATCCTTGTTGATGGAAGAGGCTGCGTGAGAGGAGAAATTCTGGCTTAAAAGGAGCTGCTGCCTTCCTCTCTCTGTACTGGCTTCAAAACAGCACATGGTTTATCTCAGTCTAATTCTGTAATAAATTAATTAGCAATTAGTGCCCACTCCAACATACCAAGAACTAACACTGCAGTCCTTAGGGTTTGACTGGGAAAGGCCCAGGATTGCAGTGCAGTGTTTTAATCTCTGGTTCAACACTCAGAACAGGAAAGGCAAGGTCAGCACCACTGGCTGAACTGCTGTTGAGACAATGCCATCATTAAAACAAAGTTTGTTCCAGCTCCTGTGAGAGAATGCTGATGCACCAAAAGGCCAGTGAGAAAACACATGGCTCCACCATCCAACACTGTCCTCCCACCGGGAACGGGGGGAATGGGAATGAATCACCACTTCCAGCCAAATTCTTCACCTTGTGCAATATTCTCATCACAAGGTTATGGAAAAGAGCTGCTTCATTATTAGGCTGGAGTGCTTGCTGACAGCATATTTATGTGTTAATTCAGAACAATGTAAATTATTATTTCTGATTACCCCACCACCCAGTACCAGATTCCTGATGAGTTCAGTAGCAGGTGAACCAGTGAACTTCAGGTCAACCATTTTAACAATGACTGGGAAGCCACACGTGTCTTAAATAAAGGCAGCATTGGACAAGTGAAGATTAATTTTTTTAATGGAACCTTTGACCTTTATCAGCCGTATGTAATTTTAAATAAATAGAAAACATAGAGGTGAAAAAAAAATTACAAGTTTTAAAAGTGCCAGCTTTCCCCCTTTCCTTCAAAGATTTCATGATACAGAGAGTTATATGTGCCATTCTGGCTAAATTCAAAATAATTTTATGCAAAGTAAAGCCAAAGTTATACTTCCCTTCTCCACAGACACAACCCACACACAGTAAAATCCAACCATTTCAGCAAATTTCTAGAAATTAGTGCTTTAGCTCTGTTACCCCTGCTTTGCCACACACATTATCAGTGGCTCACAGCTGGCACAAACATGGAAAAGTCTGTTGTTAAAAAAAAAAAAAAAATCAACAGAAGAACACTAAAGTAATCACCACTGTTAAAATTATATTAAAAGTACATCTTGGGCTCAGGTTGATTCACCTTCAATATGCTTTAAAATCACACCTAACTGTAAACAAAAGTGCACACGTGTCTCTGCTGATCAGCACTGCCTCAGCCAGGCACTTTGAGGTGGCTGTCATTGAGCTGGGCTGAAAACTCACTTCTGCCAGTTTTACATTGCTACAACAGAGTGACCTCTTCAAAGACAGCTCAATCTGTGGTTTCCTGTAGTCTTTTACAGAGATGTCCCTCTGATTTGAAGCAGTGGTTGCAGCCACCTCAGGGGATGTTCAGAACAGCTTTGGTAATTGCCTGAGTTGTTTCACATCGAGAATGGTGCCAACAGAATTGATGCTGTTTGACTGGTTTAACGTTTCAAGAATTGGAGTATGTAGATTTCCACGGAAGGCCTGAGTATCTCCTTCATCTTTCCTGATGGGCTGTTCAGTGAATTCAACCCTCCCAGGTAACAATCTGGTTTTTGATTTTAAATCCTTTAGGAACTCAAGTGAGTTTTCATCTACTTGATCTGTTCTGGGAGTAAAAAATTCATTTGTAATATTTCTTAACACAGGGCTGTTTAATTCTGGGGGAGAAGCATTAGTAGCCAACTCTCTGCTGTGACTTTTTAGGTGAATGGGAAGTCTTTCATCCATTCTTTTGGGTAATTCAGCCTGGTGGTTGAAACTGTCCAATGCAGGGGTACAGTTTTTGTCTGGCATGTTTTTGCTTTTGACAGTGCCAAAATTGCCATCTTGAGCCTGCAGCTCCTCTTCATCTTCACTGCTGTCAGTGCCCTGTATCAGCCCATATCGCTTCATGTACTTCTTGGTTGCAAAGGACATATTGTTGGGTGAAATCAAACTCAGGCCCACCATGCTCTTGTCCACATTTGTTTGCAAGATGTCTTGGAAGGAGAAATCTGTGAGAGGATTTTGGCCTGAGTGACTGAGAGACAGTCGGGATAACTGATTTTCAGTGAGGTACTTCAGTGCTATGGCATTTGCTTCCATGCTCAGATCAGCAATGTTGGGACACATGCTGACATTGGCAAGTGACACGGAATTTAATCCAGGCACCACTGCTTCAGGACTTATGCACGCCAAGATGCTGAAAGAAAGCACCAAAAAGTTACCTTAGCATTTCAGGAAAAGCATCAATCTCCCTATTTTGTTCACTGATTTCTTTCTTCTGAACACAGCTCTGTATCAGGACTCATATCATATCTGCACATTCTGAAAACCACCTACTCACCCCCACAGAACCCAAACATGCTCAGAGGATGGATGATATCCCCTTCTCCTTCAAATACACAGTACCCTCATATGGAGAACCACCCATCTCTAGCAGCTTACAGAGCTGGTTTTGGTTTTAAAGCAGGTTTGAGCTCTTGGTCTTTTCTCACCAGTGAAAGTGACATTATGTGTGTCTGACCCTACAACTCTGAATTCTATCATTCACCCGAATTTTATAGCTAAATATACAAGCCCAATGACTGAGACCAAGAACATCTTTGCCAATGCATGGTAATTCCAGGATTTTTACAGAAATTCTGACATGGCATCTGTTTCCAGAAGCCTAAAAGGCCCTAGTGTCCTCAAATGGGAAATGTTCATTTGTTCTGTTGCCTGCTGCAGCAATTTCTTATATATATATATATATATATATATATCTCAAGTATTTAAAGACTGAAAGAACAAACTCTGGTACACCAGTAATGGTTGTAAACCACTGCATTTAGTTCACACATCATATATTAGTTCACACACCCAAGCTCCTCATATTAAGAGGAGCACAAATTCTGAAGTTTGCCCAGGGAGAATAAACTGGCTCAGAACAACAACAACCACTTATTATGCTATGGAGCTGCACTGTTGTTTCCTTCTCTACTGAGCTGTAGTCCTTTTCTCAGAATTGTTTATCAGTCTTGAAAGTGGCAGAAGGAAGAACTCCACCCCACTCCCCAAGTTTGAAGAAAAAAACCCCCAAGAGTTCCAGTTTTGCCTGATGGGTTCACATGTTAGCATGTTATTGACATGAGAAGAACACTGACAGACTCCAGCCAGGAAGGCAGCCCAAAAATTCCAGAAAAACACCAAATAAAATACAAGTAAAAAGGAGAGGAAAAAAAAGGTTAGAAACAGTATGACTGGAAATAGCTTTTGACACATGGCTGAAGAGAAGATTAATTAGGAGGTGGTTAGATTTTTTTGTTTACATAACAGCTACACACTAGGATCAAGAAGACAATAAGGATGAAAGTGAAGCTGTACCAGACAGTCAGCCTATGCCTACACAGCTACACAAGTAAACTCCTGTGCCTAAAAGCCCTCCTGCAGAAGTTACTTCTCTGTTCCTTCCTGTGTTTCAACAAGGCTCTTGCCCTCCCCAGCACTTTCTCTGCTCAAGGCACAGCACCCACAGTAACAAGCAATTAGGACAGAACCAGTTTGGACTAGATACCAAAGCTACAATAACATATTTCACGTATACTGGTAAAGTGCAAGACAAAGGTTAAGAAGCAATGACAAAATATACAGCTGATTAATGCTCAGTCTCCCAAGTCCAGAGATGCTCTGGAATACTTTGACACAGACCAAAGAATTGCCCTTAGCTTCCTTGTTATTCTAGGGAGTTGCATGCACAATGCTTAAGAATCACCAGATGCCCTAGCAACAAGAGCTACTTGTGTTATACTTAAATAATCTGAGTTTTGCTAGCAGAGCTCTTAAACCTATCTGAAATGCCCATAGCAGAAGACAGCATTTCAATTTTGCAGGAAATGTAGATCAAGGTACACCCAAATCCCAGCAGTTGTGAACAAATCTTCTCTTGACTCCTGGAGCCAAATATTCATTTTTAGTTGGATCTACACATTACTACTCAGAACCACCAGCATTTACCTGGCATTCTCCACTTTGTGTGTATTTTCCTTCACACTGCCAGGTGACTCCACTGTCACTCCAAGACTCCTCAGCTGTTTGAGTGTGGCACTAATGACACTCTCTTTGTCCACCCTTCCTGTGTCAGTCTCTGAAGCCACTTCTGCTGTATCATCAATATCCTGATATGTAGGACCATCATCAATAACAAATCCTGATTTTAAAGGCAAGTGATCTTGCTCTTCTGAGGTCTTTAAGAGGTGGTTTACTTGGCCCTACAGAAAAAGGCAGCACATGGCAAAAGCATCATGACATACAGGGACTGTCAAATACCAAAATCCAGACTTATTCTTACATAACTTCAAATACAACTTGATGGATTAATAGCTTATTCTGACAAAGAAGGCAAATTCAGATACAGTTCAGATGCAATCACTTGAACTCACAGCAGTGTAGTCAAACACTGGAACATCTTACACTTCAAGCTTTCTATAAGTGTCTGTTCTTAAACACATCTCATACTGATATCCTTCCAGATTAAAATATCTACCCTTTAAGGGACTTGAAGGTAAAATGCTGTGTTATTTTAAAGGCCACTAATTTGGGAAGTTATCAGCTGATGTCCTTGAAATAAATAATTATTATTTATTAGATAATAGAAAGTGCTCCACATATGCATGAAAGAAATACAAGATAACTTAAAACATTTTTAAAAAAATTGAAGAACCACCAACTTGGAGCCTTCTTTAGAGCACAATGTGAATTTGAAAACCACATGCAGCTTTCCCTCATGCCAATACCACATCATAACTTCAGCAGGGTGCTGTTCTAGCTGTTGCATCCAGTGCAGAATACAAAATATGCATGAGTTACCAGTAAATCCTGGTAAAGCTTCTGCTCCTCTGAGGGCTGCCGAGGCAGCAGCGAGGTGGGTGGCTCCGAGCTCTGCTCACTTGTTACCACCACCTGGCTCCTGGCTCCCTCCGATGGCTCCTTCGGTAAAGACACGCTGACACTTTCTTCCAGGGATGAACCACGAACAAGGGCTTGGGAGACGTTTCCAGTCCTGGAAGACAACACCGAGATAGCTACATACTTCCTTGGAACAGCAAAAGCATCATTATCACTATATGTACTTTATTTTTCACGAACATCAGAGGAGAACAATCTGCAAGGAGGACACTGCAAATGGATCCTAACAGGTTTTAGTTTTGTCTGCTGCTCAAGGCTTTGCTCCTTTCTGCAGTCACTTTCTCTCAAAAATCATTTGAGGACTGAGAAATAAACCTCCAAGCGTGCAACTACAATGGCCCAACTAGTTTTTCAAAAGATCATTTGAGAGTGGCAATGGCATCTCTGGACTAGTCAAAACTCAGTGACACTCTGTGACTTAAACCAGATGAAAGGAAAGTTATTACTGATTTTTAATTTATGTTTTCAGCATTTCACTTATAAGCCTTTAGGAGCAAGTATCCTCTGTATGCTCTGACACACGAGTTATTCAAAAAGCTGCTTTTACCAAGGTACATGACTTACAATGGGACTCCTGTGGCAGTTTAAGAACTTCTCAAAGACAGTTACAAGTACACACATGCACGCTGAGCATCACAAACTGAGAACAAACCCCCAGTTGAAATATTTTTCAATAAGAGATGTGAAAGAGGAGCTATAAAGGGTAAACACTGAACGAGTTATAATGCTCTGCACCCCCCTCAGTTGGTGTGTGCACTGCATAAGCCTTTGGAGAGCAGACATATCAATACTACTATCATCCCAAGAAGATCCTCAAGCGACCCTCCTCCCCCTTCCTGTTCCTCCTGAGGAGACAAGTATAAGATAAGGGAATTTCAGAACTCAACTGATCAATTGCCTGTGTTGAAAGCGATAAGATTTAAGCCACGTGACATACCAGATAGTCAATGTAGGTTATCAGCTACTGTTACACTAGCAATTATTCATCATTCCCAAAAATGTTCCCCTCCTCCTCCTCAAAGAAATCTGGGTGATGCTCTACATTCCCACTGTGAGATACTTCACAGCTATTCTAACCATTTATGAATCCAAGTTGAAGAGACCTTTAAGATGGCATTGTCTTAAAATACAGTGTTCATAAGATTGATCTGAATCCATATTATTTCTTGTAGCATTATATGTTTGCAGACAGTACTTTAATCAAGGACTATGAATAGTTAGGTTATAGCTTAATTATCATCATTTCTTCTAATATGAGTATTTTAGGAACCTAATTTAACTGGAAGGGTATTCCTGCTTCTTTGGCTTTTTAAAATTAGACAATATTAGATCACTAAAGTGCTAAATTGTTGAGCAATTCCTACGTAGAAATAGCATCCATATAGATAATTAAAAATATCTTTAAAACCACTTCCCAAATTAATCTAAGATTAGTAACTGCACTATAAAGAAACTGAGCTTAAAAATAATTAAATTAACAGCAGTGAAGTCAGTATCTATATGCACCACACACAAAGTAATCAGGCATAAAATACAGAGAAATTCAGGGAACAGCCACATAATCATAAACTCCTCATCTCAAGCCCCTCAGAACTGGAAGGGTTCTGAATGCTGACAAGGAAAAGCCACTGTAGGAAAACAAGTGAGTATGGCAGCACCTCCTTTCCCAGTCAGGATTTAAGGTAAGAAAAAGAATGCTGCCAGCACAGTGCACGCTTTTGCAACTTAAAGGCTTGTGCCATCAGCTGCTGCTGATAGGTACACCAGCTGAACCTGCATGACTGATCAATGCAGACTCTCAAGGCAGCTGTGTTTTGGTGAGCTGTACAATTTGAAGCATAATTAAAAAATAAAGAAGGGAGAGAACACAACAGCTGAGGTCAGACTATTTTTAACTCCTGAAGGAAAAAAAAAATTACAGAAGTAATAACTTACATAAGGCACTTCAGCACATTATGTGAGCACAGGGTGTTTGTTACTTACTGGGGAGTGTTCTGATTAGTTCCTTCTTCCACAAGGTGAACACTCTCTACAAAGCTGGGCATGTCAACCACCCTTAAGGAAGAAGCAATACTTGTATTACTTGCATCTTGTTCAGCATTAATTGAAATGCTTATGTCCTCCTTAGAAATTTCTCCATCTTCTTTTTTCCCTCGTGGTATGGAGCTGCCTTGTTTTTCTGAGGCTGTATTCCAAAATAAACTGGCACCTAGGACAAAATTAGAGATTTAACTATTTAGGAAGAGTCATTACTTTCTTCTGAGATCCTTTGGCTTTGTATAGTTAGAGAAATAATTTTCTCCCGTTAATGTTTCTTTCACAATTTTAAAAGTGATTTATGGTTTACAACAGCTAAAAGTTGCCAAAACATCATTCAAGTTCTAGTTTCTTCCAAAGTATACTTGATGAAAAAAATGGTTGTATTAAATAATTTTAATGTATTGACCTTAAGCCTGTTTCAAAGTTTCCTCCAGACTAATCACAAGATTTCCACGGATTTAAGAGGAACCAATATGTTAATATGCAGCTGTTCATAATATACAGCTGCATAACTTGCCTAAATTAAAGCAATCTCCTCTTCATGCACGATTTACAAACAACATCAATAATATATTTATTGGAACACTATATGGCATAGAAGCTATTACTTTTCGAAACAGTGTATTAAATCAAAAAAAATGTGGAGTTATGTTTTAACAAGACACTATTTTAAACAGAACACCTTTCTAAAGCTATTGGAAAAATAATTCTTTCAGTGATGGCAATCAGAGACAAAAGTAACCCCAGCCTAAACTTGCAAATAACACCTCAACAGCTTAAGTTTTTTTTGGATCTAGGTACACGTTTGCACAGCTTCAGCATTTCTGCAAAACATTTCCTCCATGCCCAAACAAACCACAGAGAGGTCCAGAAAAAGCGTTGCCAGTCTGTTTTAAAAGAACGAAGCGTTACCTGTGCTCACGGCAACGCTGACACTTCTCCTGGCGTGCGACGGCGGCGAGGTCTGTGTTTCCATGGAAACAAGGTCCCCCGGCTGCTCGGGCTGCACTGCCCGCCCGGCTGCTGCCGCCTCCGGGGAGCGCGCCTGGCCGCCCTGCGCTTCCAGCAGCCGCTGGATCTGCAACAGTCAGCACAAAGTTAGCAGCTGCACGATAAAATATAAGCTACGACGGGCAAAAGAGAATTAATTGGGTTCTGCTAAGATCTGGATTCAAACACGGGCTGCGCTGCCACAGCGGGCTGAGCACCTTCCAGCTCTCAGCAGCGCACGCAGCATAAATCAAAACACCAATTTTGATGTTGGCAGAGCTAGCAAAGAAGATCTTTAAGCACATTGGCAGAAGCAGCACCAGGACAACTTGGGTAAAGCCTATTTGCACCACGCTTGCTGGAAGTGTTCCTTCCCTTTCATTCACACACAAAGCCTATTAGCTGACTTACCAGCCAAGCATTTATATGCCAACTGTTCCTACACCAACTTTGTATTAATAACGAAGCTAAGCAATTAAATGATAAAATTAAGGTTACCAGGCAATCTTCTCTCTAGGATTTTCATCCACCCTGTTCACCAATTAGTTTGCAGCTCCAGGGAGAAATACAGTAACAGTGAAGGCTGCACTAAGGAGGGGTTTCCCTCATGCACAACCTGTGTTTTGGGAGCTTGACTTTACATACAGGAACTATACCAAAAATAAATTCCAGCTGTAATTTTCTAGTTCAAGTTCTACAAACTTTCCTGTTTGTATCGTTCATCACCAGCAGCAGAATTTAAACTCTGGCTCATCAGCCCCAAGTCATACCCTGCAAAACACAGGGCCAGCAGGTTGATCAAGGGACTGGTATTTTGAAGAAACTTAACTTGGTGAGGCAACAGAACACAGCAAGACTCCCAAAGTCCAGTTTTCTAACTCAAAGACCTGATGAATCAGGAATTGATGCAGACAACTGAAGTTTTCAAAGCAACAACTCAGGGAGCTGAAGGCTTGAAGGTGGAAAAAGCAACATTTGAGAACATTCTGTGCTTCATCTGGATGTTTACAAAAATTCCAAAACCTATGCAACAATTTTTTTGTTTACACAAACAAGCATTTAAGTAGAAAAGCATTTATACAAAAAGTGTATCAGTTTGCATTACAAATAGTCTACTAAAACCAAAACCTTCATGTTATGGAAATACCACAAAAGTAAATGCAAAATTTAATGAGATATAAGTCAATTTTTAAAGGGACACCAATTGGTAAAGCTAATTGAGTCCCCTCTCCATGCCCAGACTGCAGCTGGTATGACAGGCTCCCTTGTTCCAACACAGATAGACAACAATTAATTTAATTCCTTTGGCAGGGGAACTATCAAAGCATAATCACTGAGAGGGCAGAGGTGAAAGCTGACATTTCCACAAACCTGAGCTTGAAGTAATTTGAGTTGTCTGTCTTGCTGGGTCAGAAGCCTGTATGCATCTGCAGATAATCCCATCATTCCATTATCTGATGCTGCTGCAGGAGCAGGCGTGTGCAGGCACGGGGAGCGGGCCGCACAGCACTGCGCACTCGAGGGCGGCCTTGCTCCAGGTGATAAGCCACTGTCGAGAGAACAGCTCCCTGTTTTCCCAGGATATCTCACGTTTATAGGGCTGCTCGTGGCATATCCTGGGTTGCAGCAAACATTTGGGCAAATGATATTTTGATGGAACACCGCACGAGGATTTTGCTGAGCCACCTCCGACTGGATTTCCGCTCCGTGTTTGGGGCTCATTTTACCAATTCCTTGCCATGAGTTCATGGGATTGTACTGGAGAGAAGCAGGACACTGACAGCTGCATGCTGGACAGGAAGGTGACACCTGAACTGGCACCTGCAGGTCTGGGGGCTGTCTGCAGCTCTGTGGTGACAAAGCAGAGTTGTGGAGGACTGGCTGTGTAACAGCAGGAAGCTGCTTGGAAGCAGATACTGATGCTCTCCTAGCCAGAGGCTCTCCCTGTGCTGTGACACCTTCAGGATTTAATACAAGTTTTTCCAATGGCTTTCTGGGGTGGTGCACAGATGTATCTGGGGAAGGCCCACTACAAGGGGTTGAAGGAGAAAATGATCCTGAACTTTTTCTTGATTGAGGGGAAGCCTTCTTACACTGCATCTGCTGCTGAAGTAGAGCTTGATTTCCTCTACAAGGCACTGAAGCTGGAATTTTCTGGTTTATAGGATTTGGTAATTGTCTCAAAGAGGGATCTCCCATATTAGCTGGAAAGTTCTGCCTGTCTTCAGAGTGTTGGCTGGGGTGACATGTAGCTCTCATGCAGCACTTCTTTTTAGTGGGCTGATTTGGCACTGTGGATAGACTTTTAGCACTTGAAGTCCCCACAGGCTTAGATGATTGTCCTGATTCTATGAAACTGCCATCCAAAATAAGTGACAGCTCTGGCACTGAAGGAAAAATTTTGGTAACCTGAAAGGACAATTACACACAGGTATGATAATTTAAAAACATTGTCTTCTCTTGGAATGCAGAATTTTCTCAAAGAAAATGTTTTCATTTAAAATCAATATATGATGATTATCAGCTCCAAACCAACCACATGTAAAACACACTCCTTAAAGATTGGAGAATCCAGAAAAAAGCAGCAATACCTCTAGGATCATTCTGAAAGGAAAATTGCATTAATATAGCTTAACAGCCATGTCTGCCAAATGAATGCTCCATGTCATTTGGAAGTACAATTCAGAATATGGATATTCCCCTTCTAGAGGTGGACTCCGTCCCCTCTTACTATTCTTAGATGCAGGAGATAGCTGCAATAGAAGATGTTTTATACACAATTATCCCATCCTTCTAGACCTATGCTGTACAAGATCTGGTATTTATTGCATTTGTACACACTTCAGTAAAAAAAGAACAGAGAAGCAGATCATTTGGGTAAATGAAATAAAAACCCACAAGAGCTTGCTGTTTCTGTATCAGACACTACAGCTCTTCCACTCAACAACAGTGAGATTCCTAAACTAGAAACTACTCTCCCTGTTCCCAAATCATAGCATGTATAAGAATTAAAGTATCCAGAATCCTGGAAAAATGGCAGGTTAACTAGAGAAGGAGTAGGACTCTTGGTTCATTTCTTCAATTCTGTTTTCCCCTGCTAGCACTTTGAGAGAGCTTTATGCTCTCCAGTTCCCTTACAATGAGTTTTGCTGCTCTAAGTGTCACATCTGAGACACCCAGATTTAAACTATTTATTTAGTTACCTGTTGACTCACTGGGTGAGGACTTGGAATTGGTCTGGGGGATAAATCCTCATCTTCCACACCAGAGTCATGATCACTCGCTGACAACTTGCTGGGTGAAGCACCTTGGGGAGGACTAAAACCAAAATAAATCAAAATAAAAATATTTGCTTGGCAGATTTGGCAGCAGTAACATGTATTTTTCAATGTGCCATCTACAGTGCATCATTTTTCTAAGAAACAGTTGCTATCTATCTTCTCCCTGGTTAGCTGGGGAGTTCACCCAGCAAACAGTTCTAAGATCAAACAACAAAAATACAAATGCTGCTTTTGGGCAAGAAGATACAAACCCCCTTTCCCCACAGCATCACAAAAACACACCTTTTAAGTGACATTCTAACAGCAAAGCACTGATTTATAGTAAAAAGAGAGGAGGTGCAGTAAAGATTGTAACATTGTTTGAAAGAAAATAAAGGCCATCTTCTAGTCATAGGTAAAAATTCAATGGATAAGCCAGGTTCTTAAAAATCATTAAGTTTCAACCTGTCCAGGTCTTGGAACACTGAAAAGTGGGAAGAAAAAGAGGATTCTTTTTCTGGCTTAAATAATTTCAATTAGAGATTTGCTCCAAAGAACAGATCTCACTTAAAGATTAATACAGCAAACTAAGCCTCATCAGTGAGGAAGTTTTTTTTAGAAACACCCACTGTATCAATTAAAATCACCAGTACCACATAGGGTTTTTTTGAATACAGTCACTTGACCATTTTACATGAAAAATATTAACTCTAGGAATAAACAAAAGCACATAGACAGATTTTAATGCAAGAGAATGTATGCACAGATAAACTGACATATAGCACAGAACAGATCAAAAGCCTCAACAAATAAATATTTCAATTTTGCATATAAATGGCATCTGAGAGATTTACCTTTTGATTGGAAGTTTCTTGCAAATTCTGCTGAAGAACTCAGTTTCTGCATTTTGGTTTTCTGCACTCAACTCAAACTGGATAAGGCTCTTGTCTGATGGTTCAACATTCTGGAATGAAATGTTCCACATTTGTGAAGCACAAAACCTTCAAACTGAGGTACTACTCCCAAAGAAACAGCTTTAAGGACAGTTATATGATTATTTGCTGCTTATCCTCTACTTTCAAATTTTTCACCACTACAAGGAAGCAGGCAACTTCCCTTCCTGTTTAACACTGTGTTCCCTGCTACTCTGTGAAGTAGTTGGGCTAATTATAGCCATGAGCAGATGCTTCCTCACTAACTGCTCAGATACTCCTCCAGGGCTGCCACCACTACAGGAAACACCAAACCTTCCTGAACTGTTTCACACACCACAGCTGGGCAACTCCTGGAGACAACACAAGTGAGCTTCTGTGGAGAGATCTCATCTTCAGAAAGCTAAGCTGTCTCTAGGCTAAGGGTAGAAGGCAGCCCTGAACAAGGAAATTGAACTGGGAGGAGAATTGAGTACCCAGCATGGCACATACATTACACCCATTGCTTCTCTGACAGAGCACAGCAGCATTTACTGAGGAAATTAACAACTCAATGTCAGCTTCTGCACAAGCCTAGGAAAACACACAAGGAACTGAGATTTCCTAGAACTTCCTCAAACCTTACTAGCCATCTCCCAGAACTGAGATTTCCTAGAACTTCCTCAAACCTTACTAGCCATCTCCCAGAACTTCCTCAAACCTTACTAGCCATCTCCCAGACTTACATCGTCAAATTCTTTCAGAGAGTTACTTTGCACAAAGATAAAACTGGTAACTTCTGAATTCCTTTTTGCATTCAACCTCAAGCAAAGCACAGCACTCAGCTTTGCTCTCCAGCAAGCATCACCCAGAGGAGCTGTTAGAGGTGGCCAAGGTGAACACAGCACACCAGAGTAACAAATGCTGTAGGAAGTCTGAGTTTCATAAGGCCAGAAGGTCACTGGTAGGAAGGAACACTAATCAAGTACAACACAGTACAGTATACTTAAAAGACAGATGCTGAATGCTATTAGAAAAGTGAGTAGTGCTGACTTTGAAAGTCATTTCTCAATCTGAGGGACAAACTGAATTTACATAGTCCCTAGAAAAAAAGCAGCTTTATAGAGTGACATCATTTTCAAACACTGCAATCCATGTGGGTAACATCATAATAACTCTTGTAAAGCAAATTTTGAAGTACCACAATGCAGGAGGAAAGCAAGATACTTACTTTGAAGAGGTGAACTGTTTCATGACAAGTTAGGATCTGAAACCCCAGCTCAGTCTGCCCACTGCATGGAACACACTCATAAAACTCTGGGTCCTTGTGTGTCAATGAATAAAGCACAATAAGAAAACTCCCAGAGTCTGAAAAAACCCTAAAAGAGAAGAAAAACACATCTTTAAATAACTTAAAGATGAAGAAGGCCCTTAGATTTTCAATACAGTAGCAGGTTTTCACACAATTTGTAAGTTCAATTTAGCAAACACACATTTGTAAGTTCAATTTAGCAAACTGGCGAATCACAGCATTCAGAGTGGTGCTGAGCTATAGATAATGCAGATTTATTACTGTAGCCACATGCAAGACTCAAAAGTAGAGAAATGGGAATAATTCATCTCCTTTGTATTTCAAACCTTCATGATCACTTAGTGCTCTAAATGAATTCCCAGAAGGGTTCAAACATATCACAGAAGAAAACATCTTTAAGAGTGATACTGTGTTTCATTTTCTTTTTAGTTTTCAGTTGAAGATGCATTAAAAAGACACTTAGTGACTTAATTATCCCTAAGCATTCAAAAAACATTAATAAGCAAAAAGATGTTTTTAAGGAAAATTATATGCAAGGGATTTTTTTTCCCCAGAAGTTGAGAATAGCAAGTAACAATCAGCATTTAACACAAGTTCAAGGATAATGACAACAATTTTCCTGTTTCCAGGAAAAGGTACTACTTTCAGAACAGTTTTTCTTTTTATAGCACTTGTAGCATGCTTGTTTGTGGGGTTTTTTATTTGTTTGCTTTTTCATTACATAATATATGTGATAGAAAAAACAGTAGAAACAGGATGCTTGAAAAACACATTCATGCAACTTCAAAATTATACTTACAACTTAAAGAGTTAAAAATGCATGATGCACAGATTAAGCAGTTAGCCTGCAGAGGTTAATGCTGTTTGCATGGTTCATCAAATCTCCCTAATCCACTTCCATGATGGCATCAGTGAAAGTTAATGAGAGTCAAGCACCCAAATTGCATATCTAATAATCTAATTGGTCTCTTATCTGTGTTTGGACATATTTCAGTTGTTAAGGGAAAGAAGTCTATTTTGTAATTGCAGACACATCTGTTCACCAAACGTGGTTGCATTTCATAATTTAAAAACAAGTGTGGCCAATCAGAAGTGCTTATGCATGCAGCATATTTTAGAGTCTCATTTACCTGAGGTGCAGTTTCAAACTATAAACACCTTGGCAAATATTACAAATGAAAAGATGTAGTCAGGGATGATTATCCACTAACATCACAATGAAAAAATACTCTAGAATGCCACCATTCTTAAACACCTGAACATTTAACAGGAAGTCATAACAGGACACCAGAGGCTGCAAATCAATACGCTTCAATATGTTGGTTAGGCACAACCAGGAAGAAAACTTATCTCAAAGAAAATACCCCAAAGGAAAGTTGAAAAACAAACCCCCATCATTGTTTAAACTACTGTTTCCTGCTTGTGGCTTCTTATTTAAACTAAAATGCAATGACCTTAATGATATTAATGTTTACCCTCTTCTGACTTTGAGGTATCAGCTCAACTTTCCAACATTTCAGTCACAAAGGATTTTTGTGCAGAAGCCAAAACTGAAAAGAACATTGAAACCAGACAGCCTTACCCCTATACAACATACAGATCACAGAATTTCCTCAAATATCTTTGAGCAGAGCCCATGCTGTCATGCATTTCTGTGGAATACTTTTTTAGGCAGCCAATAGCTTCTGTGTTTTACCTATAAAAGTGACTTGCCTTTCTTGAATTGAAGAACTGAACAAATATCGCAAGCAACAGGCCCAGACTTGAGGACTGCAGACATGAGTAACTCCACTCAGCCAACTGGAAATAAGGAAAAAATCTAATTAGGGACAGTTCTGTTACCAAATTTTTACTATGGAATCCCTCAGATACATCTCAAATCTATGTGTGTATTAACCTGGACAAACACTTACACTCCAATTAATGGCAGAGCATAGGCCTTGGGATCAGACTCAAGCAGCAAAAGCAATTTCCGTGTTTGGTCCATAGTAAGGTAGCTGAAAGAAAGCAAAAGTTGGGGTTTTTTAGTATTTTGGAAGGCAGTTTTTCAGAAAAAAATCCTGAAGAGACAAGTACAAGTTTAGAAAATACTGTAAAAAAAGAAGTTTGGGGGAAAAAAAACAAAACTCAAAACTACTCTTATTCCTCTCATTTAACAGCAATTCCTCAGCTTTTCAGCAATTCCCTATGTATCAAGGAGTTATCAAGGACCAAATTTACTTAGTACTATTTGTAGTATTTTAGTGAATACTAGACTTAGTGATCATAACAAATCCTGAAGTACAAGTCATGTTAAATTTGAAGAGCAACTTTCAGAGAGGCATTCATGAAGTCCCTATCCAAATAGAATGACATTCAGTTGCTTCAAATTATTTCCCTGATCTACCCTTAGTTCATCCTACTAAATTAGTTACCAGTCAGAATGATGACTCCCTAATACCATTTCAAAAGCAAAATTAACAATAAAAAAGCTTTGGTTTGCATTCATCTGATTTTTATTGTAGGGCAAGCACTGATAATGTTTAAAAAGCTGGAAGCTATTTATATTAATTATATTAACTAGAGGTGTGTTCTCGTGCTCCAGGAAGAAGATCCTCTCACTGAAGCCAAAAGCAACAACTCCTCAACCAGTTAATGCTTATGCTCCACCCCATTTCCTGTTTCTTATTCATAACTTTCAATACAGTTCCAAGGCCAGAAGACATGCCATTTTTGTGCCAGTTATTTTGCTAAAAAGCAACGTACAGTTGAGTTCTCTCCCACCCACCTCCTTTAGGAAAGGCAAGAAACTGAAATCACCCTTTACTCACCCACATTTGTAAGTTCCTTGAACTTGTGCAATATTCATAGGACTGTTCAAGTTTCTTGCTAGGGCTGTTGGAATAATAGGGACAGACTTCACAGGGGTGTATTCCAAAATATTTGCCACAGTAAGAGAAGCCCAGTGAAAATTAAAGTGTAGATTATCCAGGTTTTCTGTGAAAACAATGTGAGCTCTAACAGTGAGCAGTTTAGAAAGATCCAGAGATTCTTTACTGCACAGACTCTGCTGCAGACCCTAAAAGTAAGGGAGAAAAAAAAAAAAAAAAAAAAAAAAAGAGTTTAAGACATTAAATTATTTTCATATGACTACCATGAATCAAGATGTATTACACTAGGAACACAAATCATTCACCACAGCTACCACTGCAGTGGTCCTATACAAAAAGCCATTAACCCAGGTCTCCAAAGCTCACTGCTCTACTGAATATAATGAAAAATGCAGAATACACCTGAAAATCAACTATGCACGCATTAGCATTGTTTTATGATGTATTAGAAAACCTGGGATTACTTCAATTATACAAAAAATTAGTATAATAACAGACAACTAAAAGACTCAAGCTGATTTGTCAAAGTTTTCTTACTTGCATTCAAGAAATGTGTAATTCAACATCTGGATATGTCATCATGAGAAAGTTCAGAGGTGAGGCAGGCTTAATTAGTATTATAAAATACACACTACAACAACTACAGGGAAAAGTCCACAGGAATGGAAAGTGTATTTAGCAGAGCACATATTTCAGCTGTGGCTGCTAACCTACAAAGGGCTTCACACGTTTTGGGCGGGTCACTTGCCTAGCAACACTTCAGCAACAACTGCCCAGATACTGCAACTGATTAATGACAGTTTTGAGGGGAAAAAAAAAAAGACAAAAAAGCTGTTTTCTCTTGTTTAAGTAAGTTTGCTGCAATCGCTTTTGTTTCGCTGGTTTTGGTGGTTAGACCAGCTGAAAAACTTTGGTCAGTCAGCAAGATTTTCATCAAGATTAAAGACTGTGTGATCCTTAAACACCTGTGAGGATTAATTGATTTTAACAGTTTCCCATAGACTTTTCAATGACACTCAAGCAGCTCATTTCACACAATTCACTACATAGTCTTGCTTCAGCTGTAACAGACAGTTCACAGTTTAAGAGATCCAAAAGTTGCTAGGAGCTGCCTACCTTGAAAGCTGAGCTGATATCTTCAACACTGTGCACTATGATATTATCTGAACAAGGTCCCCAAGCATTAACTGTGCATGGAATCAAAAAGTCTCCAGGAAGGGATGCAGTTGGAATTTTGCCCAAACCACCAGCAACTTCTCGGCCAGGATCAAAGCGATCTATTGTTAGCGTTATGCCTTCCCCATCTTCAAAATAAACAAATAACATTAGAGTCCAAGAGCAACAACTCAGGCTGCTTAACAACAGCTCACTCAACCAACCAATATTGCCTGTCTGCCTCATGTTTAGAATTACCTTCATCTGCTGCCAGGGTCCCTAGCAAAAAACAGGAAAATGATTTCTTTTCATTCTGCTTAGCGTGGCGATAGGCAAGCCGCAAGGTTTTCTCCGCCAGAGATAGTCTGGGGTTTCTAAAGAGAGGCAATATGCAAGTTTAAGTCACAAATTCTTTTTAATGCTTGTTTTTAAAAAGTATCACTTATCCAATGGGAAGAAAATGGAAAGGAATTTTAAGTTACTTTAGACTGATGCACCTTCAAGCCACTGGACTGCGTTACACAAAGGAAAGGAATGGAAACTGAAATTTTTCCAATGAAAATCCCTATACGCTTATAACAAACACACTGCTTCCTTTTCCTTTGGGCCTTGTCTTACAACAGGATCAAAACACAAAATGAGGCTGTGCATCACACAATCCATTACCTATTTTAACCCTTAGTTCCCCCTAAAAAGGTTATTGATACCTGTAATAGGTGACGTGTGCGCCAATGACATCCCCCATGGGGACTGGGTCCCAAAGTGCACACCTGGACAGAGGGAAACTGAAAGGGACCATCCTTTTGGGAACAAATCTGGGAAGATCACAGAGATAAAGAAAATGGATTAAGGTACATTGTTGTCTTACAGTGTTTAAAAGAAGGAATAAAGGCATGACACAGTAAGAAAACCAAGAAATAGGATACATAAACTGTTGGTACTTTTTTAGTTTTAAGTCCAGGCCAACAAAGCAGAAACTTTGTCCTACAAAGCTGTCAAGAGTTACAAAGCCAACACAAAAACTTTATTGTCCACCTGACAGTTTCTTTGTGGAACTTTGGAAGATGTGTAGGCCAAAATACAAGCTTGCAGATAAGGCTTAAGGAAAAACTGCTTGGATACAGTTTAGGGAGAAAAAGAGTTATCACTAATGGCATAAAAAAATTGATTTAGCAAATTTAACACTAGATAAGCTTCCCAAAGTCCTGTTTTAATTTTTGTATTTCAAGTGAGCATTCAAAACACTTAAACTTCGAAGGCTTCTGAAATAAAGCCCTGGCTTAACTTAAATAGTACAGCGCAAAACTTGCAGTCAGACTTCAAAGAGCCCTGAAGAAATTAGTATGTAATCACATTAATTATTCACACGAGCAGGATTAGATTTTTTTGAGGTGCCTAAAAGCAACATACAAAACGATTGACAGCCCATATCATTTAGCAAATACCTCAATACTTTTTAACAAATAAGCAAGAAGTCTCTTTGTAGTTATCTCAAGTATGAAACTTTGCCAAGCAAAGGTGCTTCCTCTACATTTCAACTTGCCAGGAAAGAACTTTATTTTTAAGGCAGTCCTCCAAGGAAACTCAGCCACCTCTGATGCTTCCAGCAGCAGTCAATTATTTCCCCTTAAAAGTCAAATGCCCAAATGAGCCTCAAATTTAAGTTTGTAAAAGGGGAATTTTTTTTAAAGCCCCACTGTTTCAGCTTGACAAGCACGAAAGCAGAAGCCCATGCCCCCTCCTCCCACAGCTCTTTATCCCCACAGCCGCACTCGCAGAGGGGCGGCGAGCGCGGTGTGTCCGGCGGGGCTGGGGGGATGCGGGCCCTCCCTGCGCCCAGCGGGTACCTCAGATGCGGGTCGGGCGGAACGGGGTCCGGGCAGAGCCGCAATCTCTGCCCTCTCCTCTTCTCCCTGTCCCCGGCGCGGGGCTCGGCCGGGCAGCGGCCGTGAGGGAGGAGCGGCGCCGGTGACACCTCGGGCCGGGGGCTCCAACTCCGGCACCGCCGCTCCCGCCGCGTCCCGCCCGCCCCGGCGCCTTCTGCGGCCCCGGCCGGCCCTCTGCCACGCCGGCCAATCAGAGCGCAGACCGCGCCCCCTCCGCCGGCCACGGGCCAATCGGCGCGCGGATGGGAACGGCCCTCTCAGCCAATCAGGAAGCGACCCGGGGAAACCAACCGCCAGCGCGCGCGCAGGGGTTTAAAAATGCCAGGGGGCGGGGAGCGCGCAGGCGCAGTGCGGCGATGCGGCGGCGTTGTCATGACAGCGGGGGCGCTGCCGCCGCGCCGGGCCGGGCCGGGCCGGGCCGTGCAGGAAAGGGCTGTGGCGGGGCGGACAATGAACCGACATACCCGGTCCCGCTGGAGCGCCGCGCCGGCCTCGGCCTTCCCCAGCCGGGACCCGGGACCGTGAGTCCCGGCAGAGCCGCCGCAGCCAGCCCCGCGCCCACGTGCCCGCCCCGCCCCGCCCGGGACCCGGAAGCACTTTCCCTCCGCGGGGACAGAGCGGCGGCAGCGGTGCCACAGTCATAGCCCCGGTCACAGTGCCGGCCTCGGCCCCGCCGCTCCCCGCCCGTCCTTCGGCCGCCCCACGGCCGCCGTCCCGCCGCCGCTGTCCTGCTGCTGCAACGCCGCCGCCTCCTTCTCCTCATGAAGCCCGTCGTCGTCTTCGTCCTCGGCGGGCCCGGGGCGGGCAAGGGGACGCAGTGCGCTCGCATCGTGGAGGTGAGCTGGAGGGGGAGCGGGACGGCGCGGCCTGGCGACCCGCGGCGCCCTGGCCGCGGGGGGCCCTGGGAGTTGTAGGATCCGCTGTGGGGTCCGTGACCCTCCTTGGGGTGGTCGCCTGGGGGTCGTCCCCCGCTTTGCTCGGTGACGGGACCCTCCTTTGCCTTTCTCTCTGGTCTCTTGTCGAGCCTCCATCCACTCCTCGCCCCTTCGAGGCGATAATTAAAAATAACTGACTCACATCTCCCCTTGAATGGATGAAGTGGTGGAGCAGCCCCCACTCCAGCCCCTCCGTTCCCCTTCCAGCCGCTGTCAGGCCGCCTTTTCCCTTCTCCTGCCTTTTCCCTCGGCCCCGCGGGATCACAGTCTACTGGCGGGTCTGCCTGCCCCGCCGTCCCCTCTGGGGACACCGCTGGGGTTTTCGCATCCACTTCGGGGCCACCCGCTTGTGGTCGGGGGCTGCTGCGGTTGGGGCCGGCAGCAGCGATGCCCGCTGTGCCCTGGAGGAGCTCCCGGGCGCTGCTGCCTCGTCAGGCCGGTCCCGCAGCCCGTCCCGAGTGGGTGGCTCCGGACACGTCTGCGCGGCCACGTAGGTGGCTGCGAGGCTGCCACCCGGATGCTCCGGAATTGTGGCCTGGGAGGGGAGATGAGGTGTCTGATAGCCATTGGGAATACGTGTACTTCAAATGGATGTCTCCTGTCCGTGTCTCCTGAGGCCTGTCCCATAAACTTTACAGCTGGTACAGCAGACGTTGCAGGGTGTTGGCTTTTTGACCCAGTGCCATCTCAGTAAGTTGTGGAAACAATATGTTAAAAATAGATTTTTTTTTTTTCCTGTGGCACATTACGATAGAGGTCAAAGGACGTCCTGATCCCATAGATCGTTCATCTTGTTCCTTCTTTTTAAAGAGCCTGACGGTATAATTTGACTAAACTTTGAGTTATATTGTCAAATTTTCAGTTTTCCAAATACATGTTTCCTGCCTTTTGGGACAACAAATATCTAAGAAAGAACAGTGGATGATACATGGTGTAGTATTGTCCTTTTAAACCCCCAAAACCACAGGTGTAATTACAGTGTGTCCAGGTGGATAATTACACAAGTAGTTAGGGCTGAATGCTTCCAAACATGTATGTATGTTGGATTTGGAACAGCTCTTTCATCTTTTTTTTTCTTTTTTTTTTTTTTTTTTTAATTGAGCATTTGTATTTAATTCTCATATTAAAAGCCATAAAGGATCAAAGCCTATCCATAGCCTCACTAAAAGATATGACTAAGAACTGTGGTTTTGCCCATGTTCCTGAAACTATTGGTGGGTGGGAACCCCAAAATTCCTGGAACAGACACGTTGTGTGTGTCCTCTGCTCTGGTGGTGCCCTGGGCGTGCTGTTACAGTTTATCCACGCTGCTGTTACATCCCAGACCTCAGTATTGTATAACTAAGTTAAGTGAATTTGGTCCAGACTAAAAAATGCCGTTATGACTTTAGTTCTGAAGGATTCAAACCTCAAATTACAGACTCGCATTCAAACCAGCATATTCATTAAATTAAATTGTGGGATGGAAGGTTCACAGCGCTCATAAAGCCTTTTTGGTAAGGTCAGATTCAGCCCCTGGCACGTAGCAAACAAATGAGCTTAAACTCTAGGGGAGCCTTGCAAGCTGTCATTAATGGCTTTCACCAAACCATTAGTGTAGCCTCAGGGCTGAAGTACCTTGTGTGGCTGCTGGCCTGTGTTTAGGAGGATAAATGCCTATGGCTGGATAGGCTGATATAATTGGATAAAGACCACTTTATTAGGAGGAGTTCAAATGAGGCATTGCTACTCAAATTGTATTTGCAGCTAGAAAGGAAAAAAAAGAAAAAAAACTTGCTTGTGCAGTATTTATTTTCTTCTCTAAGCCTGGAAGGGGAAATCTGAATTCAAATAAATGCGATTTTGCTTTAATTCTGCTAATCCTGTTCACTACATGGAAAGAAGTCCGTGAACTGACAGTAGAAAGCACTCAGACCTGTTGAATGCAAAGGACAACTCTCCTGCTGGCTCAGACACCTCCTCAAGAGCCTCTGGCCAAACTGGGAGGCAGAGAGGGTCTGAGGTAGTTTAAAGAACAGTTGGACTGCTGCAAGTGTGCTGGAAAACTTTACAAGAAGGGCAGATGAACAGGGAAGTGTGGGTGAAACACAGCAGAGTACTGGAAAGCAGCAGCTTTTCCAAGCACAAATCCTCAACGTGGCCCCTGGCAGCCCCCAGAGAGCCTTGCTGCAGGTGAGTGAGCAGCCTGTGTGCAGTCAATGCTGCCTTTAGGTCGAAAGTGTATTTTTATTTGTATTTTAAACCCTGTTGGCAGTTTGCCACAGAAAAAAGGGGGCTGTGGCTGAGTAATAATAAACCTCATTCATCCTTGTTGTAAATGGACAGAATAATATTACTTTACATGTGGAATGAATCTGACCCAGTCTCTTGCTGTAGAGCTGAAGGTTGTGCAGAACAAAAAGTCAGTATGAGCTATAAATATGTCTTGGTTGCTATTCATACTGGAGATTTGGGACAGAGCACATCACACGTGGAAGGAGTCTCATTTGGCTGAGGTGAGCTCTTGTATGAATTTAGCATCAAACAATTTTTATTAAAAACCAAGGGGTGTCTGTGCTTTGTAGAGTAGAGGGAGTATTATGAACCTACTACCTGGGAGTGATTTCTCAAAGAAGTGTTGTAATTTTTCAGCTGACTGTGCTTTAAATTCCCAAAAAAGGGAGATGGGTATCCCAGGTTGTGGGTGAAATATGTATTTGTTAAGTACTAACCTATGTCATAACTGCTTAAGATGTGTGTGAATGTGGAGAAGGCATGTATACATGCCAAATTCGGACACAAATGGAGAGATGATTTGAAGGAAGAAGACCTAATAACAAGTGGAAATGGGTATTGACACAATGTAAGAAAGGGAACAGTGGGTAAGTGATTAGGATTCTTTATCTCCACAGATAAGGTTGGATGAGACAGCTGAACCAGGCTGGTTTTCTCCGATATGGAGGGAAGACTCCACTCCTGTGTGTTCCACAGGCGCAGAATTCTCAGGGAAATGCAAATGCAGCAGAACTGCTGCTGTTCTGGAGCAGTTCCTCCTATTTAGGGAGGGATGAAGCAGAATTCCCTCTTAAGTTCTTATCCTCTCCCTTCCAGCTCTGCAGATTAACTCCTGAAACCTTCCACAGCTTTGTTAGGTGGAGCTTGCCATCATCTGGGACTGTTGCGTGGCTGTCATGTGAGGCAGAATATTTGAGCTGTAGTAGAATGATGTCATCTGAATGCAGGTTCTTGCAATAACCTTCATGCTTTCCACAGTGTATCTCCTGTGACTGTGAGATAATGAAATGTGCCTTATTTCTGACTTCTGAACTTTGCATATAAAATCATTACGGGTAAAGTCAAGGGAAAAATGCGTTTAGTAAATCTGCACAAAATATGCTTTCTTGTGCTTAAATTTTAAATCCTCATAACCTCTGCCTGAGATGCAAAGCTCTTTGGTTGGTGGGAAGAATAATAACAAAATCATTTGTCTTTATTCCAAGCAAGATTTGAGTTGTACTTTTTTGTCTGTTTGTTTTGGCAAGGTGATCCGTAGAGATTTGGGATACGCAAGACATTGCCTCTCTGTACCTAAAATATAATTCACCTCCACCACAACCCTATCCTGTATGTTTGTGGTTAAATCTGAAATTAAGTCCACAAACTGGGATGCTGAGCCTTCTCGTTTTTGTAAGAGCATAAGTTAATATCCCAATGGAAAAAGCTGTTAAGTTGCTTTGGGATATATGATAAGGAGATTTCTTAGGGTGAAGGAAACAATGCAAAGAAGAATTCATTGTATCAGAAATGCTCCTCTGAAAGTAGCAGAGGATTTAGTTTTTGCTGTCATGTGTTAATAGTCTTCTAGAAGTCTGCTGAGATACAGCGTTAACTTCCTTGAAATAAAAACAGGGTTTAAATTGTTTGCTTTAAACTCAGCTTCTGAAATCTCTTAAGTGAGTGTCATGTATTACTATTCTACTTAGCCTTAAGTTCTCGTAGATGATTTTTAGAATATAAATTTATATTTCTGAACTTTGGAGCTTTTTTTAAATAACGTGGTGAGTGTTTAAATCTACCCCCTGAAAATTTATCCCTGAACATTTCCATTTTGCAGAACACTGGGCATTAAATTTTCGACTTTCCTGAACATACTGGGTGCCTTGTATTGAGTCAGTCCTCCTGAAGCACCCTGGGTGCTCTGTTTGCTCTGTTTCCCTTGGAGGCACTGGCAGTGGGATCTCCATTGTGTGTTTTGGTTTGTTAATATGGGAGTTTGGTCATTTCCCAGAGACAAGAATATATATCAAACTAGGAAAATTTCTTCAATTTTTTAAATTGGAACAAGCAGACAGAAGGTCTAGTACTGCATTATAGTCTGTGCCCCAAAGATTTAATTCCATTTGTTAGTCGGACAAACAAAAGCTTTCTAGGTTAAAAAAAACCCCGAAGACTGCAGGCATTGCACAGTTCTATTTTTATTTTCACTAGTTCTTGAATGGTGTATGTAGCAAATTTTGGTTGTTTATTAAGGTTGCCCAAGATATGACAGGTCAGAACTAGGGCAATAAAAGTTTGTATTTTATTGGTTTAAATCTTAAGCCCTGTGACTTTCATTTTCAAACTAACAATGATAAGCCAAGATAGGAGTCAAGGTCAAAGCAGTAATTTGTGTTTCTCTTGCTTCTTGGCTTCTGCTCTCTTAAGGAAGTCTCAAGCTGTGTGTTTAGTGGGGAGATGTGTTGCAGGATCACCAGGGCTGCAGCAGAAATAAACCCCGTGCCCCTCGGAAGGGGCTGTGGAAGGAGTCCCAGCGTCAGCTGCTGCTCACCGCCGCTCCCTCCTGCCACCTCTGATCCTCCCTCCACCACCTCTGATCCTTCCTGCCACCGCTGCTCCCTCCTGCCACCACCGTTCCCTCCTGCCACCACCGTTCCCTCCTGCCACCACCGTTCCCTCCTGCCACCACCGTTCCCTCCTGCCACCTCTGATCCTTCCTGCCACCACCGTTCCCTCCTGCCACCTCTGATCCTTCCTGCCACCACCGTTCCCTCCTGCCACCTCTGATCCCTCCTGGCTGCCCGAGACTGCTGGGGCAGACTCCGCCTGCTTCCAGCGTGACACAGATGTGACTCATGGATTTCCAGTTCTATGCATCTGTTTGTTGTATTTACCGAAAACAAAGCGTCTTCTGTCTGCAGAGTGAAAGTTGCAAATCCCGGCTGACAGAAGGAAGCTGGGAGGGCTGGAGGACAGCAGAGGGAAGGGCATCCCAGGGAGGCTGCAGCCTCGAGTTGGAATTTGGAGACGTGGAGCACACAGCTTGTGTGTCCCAGTTTGTCCTGCTGTGTGGGGACTGGCTGAGCAGGCAGAGTGGTATTCTGAGCTGCACTATCCACTGCTGCTTCGATGGCATTGATGGAAACTTGAGCTCGCCTTTCCATTTCACTGGGATTGTTTTTTTAAATTATTTTTATGGTTTTTTGGGGTTTTTTTAAAGCAGAAGAGGAGGATGCCTCGAGTGTTGCTGAAGGCAGCACTTTTTCATTCACAGTTGATTTTTTAAGTTATATTTGGAGACCCATACTTCAAAAAAATGGTTTTAAAAATGATGAGAACTTGTGTAATAAGTAGATGCGGTGCTCACACTACTCTTGTCAGTTTAAATCAAGGTGTTTGGGGCACAAAATTTTCTTTTATTTTAGGTGAGAGAAACCCTCAGCAAGTGTCCTGCATTGGAGCAAATCATTGCAGCACCAAGGGCTTGCACTACTTGTGTAACAATGAGAACTTGTGTAATAGTAACTTACCAATTTAATCTTTTTATTCTTCCAGATCACACCAGTCTGACAACATAGCAGAAAACATTATCTCTGAAATACATTTTAGACTAGTTAATTCTGTATTTTCTTTTTCTGCTCTGTAATATCAAATTCTCTCCAGATTTTTTATGCTTGGCACCTTTTTTTTCAAGTTGTCCTTTCAGTCTGACATTATGTGCCTAGTAAGAGCTGGGGAAACTGCTTTTTTCATTGTTTGGCAACCACAGTCCTGCTCCCTTTTTGATTGCAAAGGGTAAGGATTATGCAGGAGTGGCTAGGAGTCACATTCAGGGGATTGCATCAAGACGTGCTTGGCACTGCTGGGAAGTCCTGCTGCCACAAGGCCAGACCTTGTCAAGACCTGAGAGTGTTCTGAGTCGTGTTTTGTGCAGTTCCATCACAGCCCCTTCCGAGAGCCCTCGGCGCTGCAATGATTTGCTCCAGTTCAGGGTGCTTGCTGAGGGTTTCTATGACCTAAAATGAAAGAAAACTTTGTGCCCTGAATGCCTTGATTAAAACTGGCAAGGATAGCACGAGCACCACATCTCTGAAGCCTTCTGTGTGTGGAGCAGCAGCCAAGCCGTTCTCCCCCCCTTGTTTGCATTGTTTAAATCCTCGTGTTTTCTTTGGCTCTTGGCTCAGTACAGTTAACAAATAGATGTTTTGCCCCTGAAGGAGAGGTTTGTTTTTCTTATTGCCTGGTTAAGCCATTCTGAGGGTTAGTCTTGAATATAATTTATTATTATCTCAAACAAGTCTATTTGTACAACAGCACTTTAAAACACTTCTGTCTTTTACTTTCCAGTTCAGCCGTTAAAAACTACTTTAGTTTGCTGTTGCAAAAGATGGAGAATTCCAAAAATTATCTGACTCAATTTTGTTTTCATGCATGAAAAGGGAAATGCCAAGGAAAATTAAATGGTTTGGTAATCCTCTAAAACCTAAGGGATTATATTTTCTTCCTGTTTTCTCCTTTGTAGAAACCTGATGTTAAAAAAATCATCATTCTGTAACTTTTGCAAGAAGAACTACGTGTTAATTTAGCATTCAGCAGAGTAATGTTTCTTGCTTAAAAGGAACAATTTATTGTGGTTTATGGCTTCTGTAGGTTATAAATATTTAGATTTGCAATTAGTTAGGCATATCCAAATGCAATGTACATTAAAGCAAGAGTACAGTGAGCTTACAGAGGATGTCTGTGAAGCTTTTCCTTCACACTTACTTACAGCAAAATCTTGCTTCTGTTTTTTGCCAACTGTGTACAGTTTTGGAGATTTAGGTAATTATATCCCTTCTTAAATTATGACTATGGCAGAACTAACTTTCCATGCTTTTGTGGGTGAAATTGGAAAGCAACTGAAATGTTTTAAAGTCACTTAGTGGGTTGTGTAATATTTCTCTTGTACTTGGTTCAGTAGCCAAGTTTTTAAATCCTAAGTTCACAGCCTCACCAAGTGTGTAGTCACATTATTATGCCTCTCAGACACCTTGATTGAAATTTGCTTTGGATGTTGCTGCAGCCAAACTGATAACTCTGAAGTTTTTTGCTGCTGCTCTTGTTTTGTGTGAAAACTTCCAGATGAGAATATGTGTGCTGTGTTTTGGATGTATAGCTGGCTTAGGTAATCACCAAGGAGATGTCTTTATTGCCTGTTTTGATGGGCTTATATTTGGTCAAGAAGCAGAGTGCACTTTGTTAGTTTTCTTGCAGTGTTAAATGAGCCGAGAAAATGATCATTTTGAGCTGTGATATTTCCTTTGTAGCAATGTATTTCTCTTTGGTGGGAACATATTTGTGTGCTTGCAGTAGGTATCTATTTACAGTGATAAATCGCTGAGAAATTCACGTGTAATAAACATTTCCATCAGTATTTTTCATAAGTGACTGTTTTAGCTGTAGTTTGAGGTGAAGGAGCAATGATGTGTGCTGTTTTCCTGCACACTGCTATCAGATTGATAGATCTGGAGCTGATCTCTCTGCTCTCTTTGTTTACTCTGTGTGGTGTGACAGAGTGCAGCTATTTACCTTCACCTACCCTGTCATCCTTAGGAGAAGTCACTGGTTTTCCCCAAGGGCTGCTCTCTGTGGTCATCCCAGGGAAGGAGGTGGCAGGGGCAGGAGGACTGTTCGTGCTGTTAGAGGTGATTTCACCAAGATAGGGGAGGAAGGTGGTGCCAGAACCACAACATGAACATAGGGATTTCTGATTTTTCCTGTGCTTGGGACATTTCTCCAGCTCCAAAGGACCTGCAATCACCCTAAGTGTTTTCTTTAAGTAGGTAATTAAACAAAATTCTTGTCTTGTCTTGTTTCCAAACATAACAAAATTGCATTTGTAAGCTGTACACAAATACCTGACCAAAGCCCTGTTGAGCATTTTACCCAAGGATGTCCAGTTCTGGGCCCTTCACCTCAACATTGAGGTGCTGGAGTGTGTCCAGAGAAGGGTGATGGAGCTGGTGGAGGCTCTGGAGAGTGAGTCCTGTGAGCAGCAGCTGAGGGAGCTGGGGGTGTTCAGCCTCAAGAAAGGGAAGCTTAGGGAAACCTTGTCATTCACAACTCCCTGAAAGGAGCTTGTACTAGGATGAGAGTCAGCCTCTTCTCCCAGGTGACCAGCAACAGGACAAGAGGAAATGGCCTCAAGGTGCACCAGGGGAAGTTCAGGTTGGACATCTGGAAGAATTTCCTGAATGGAATGGTGTCAGACCCTGGAACAGGCAGGCCAGGGAGGTGGTGGAGTCACCATTTGTGGAAGCATTCAAGAAACGACTGGGTGTCACCCCAGGACAGGCAGTTAAAGCTCTGGTTTAGTTGTCACAATGGTGTTTGGTCAGAGGCTGGGCTGGGAGATGTTTCCATTAATGACTCTGATTCTCACCGTGTGTGGTGTGTGCAGTGTGCTCTCTTGCCAGATTGCACACTGACGGTGGAACACATCCATCACAGCAAGATGCTGTTCCCTGGGTTTTTCTGTTGCAAAGCAAGGATAAGCAGGGCTGACAGTGTTGACTGATGGTAGGTTTGCACCAATGCTCTGACTGAAGGGAGCCTGTGTTTGTTTTGCCTGCTGCAGAAGTACGGATACACGCACCTTTCTGCCGGCGACCTGCTCCGGGACGAGCGGAAAAGGCCGGGCTCCCAGTATGGAGAACTCATTGAGAACTACATAAAGGAGGGGGAGATCGTGCCAGTTGAAATAACAATCAGCTTGCTGAAGAGGGTAAGGAAAGGGCTATTTCCTTGCAGGGTCACTCCTGCAGACGAAGCAACAAAGCAGTGGCTGTGCTCTGACAGAGCTGCCTTTCCTCCAGTGGGAGCGGTATGAATGGGCAGCCACGGAGCTGCCTCTCTCAGCAATCATTTGTGTTTCTTTCTGACTGCTGGAGAGTCAGAAAGAAACACAAGTGGCATCCCATACCTGGGGATCTGTGAAAACGGGTTATTTTAATTTTCCTTTAATTTTCCTTTATTTTTTAGTAGCTCTAGGAAAATCTGTGAAACTGTGTTTCTTATTTCCCTGCACTAGCTCTTGGACCCCTTGGTCCATTCAGTCATATTTGATTGGAGGTTAGAGACCTTAAAGGCACTAAGATTTGTGAGTTTTATCAAAATAGATAGTCAGGTGAAGGAGAAAAGCACCTTCTGATGTTCTTGTGAAAGGAAAAGCTTCAGTCTCTATTGGATGCCCATGAAAACAATGGGATTCTCTTTGAAGTCAAAAAGGCTGCTGTTCATGGCACAAAATTTATCTGGAGCTTTTCCCTTCAAATTAACTCTAGATCAGGGATGCTCTGGTGTCTTATTGTGAAAAGACACTTCCCAGTATCTTGTAGAAAATAAGCTTTAAAGCCGGGATTTATTACAAGATTTGTTTGTTGTGAGATTTTTGAGCTTTGTGAAATAATTAATTCAATTTGAACAATAGCTGTGTTGGTGCATCAGTGAATTAACCAGCACGCATTGAAAGTGAAACAAAAGCACATTTTGTAAATCTGCAATAATCCTAAAATAAATGCTTCTCAACTTACCATGTCAACATCTTGGGGGTAAATTAATAAGTAGATAAATCAGCGTATGTGCAGGAGATTGTGAATTGAATTATCTTTTATCAGGCTATGGATCAAACAATGGCTGCCAATTCCCAGAAGAACAAGTTTTTGATTGATGGATTTCCCAGGAATGAAGATAATCTTCAAGGCTGGACTAAGACCATGGATGGAAAAGCGGATGTTTCCTTTGTTCTCTTCTTTGATTGTGACAATGAGGTAATGAAGTGTGTAATTCTGTAACTTCCTTTCTTGCAATATTGTGGGAATCATTCAAGAAGAACAATTAAACTCTGACAGGGAGAATGGACTAATGTAAGAGTAGAAGGAAAACTTGGCCTGGGTGTTTGAAGGATTTTTTGGCAACTTGTTTTAGCAGATGAAAAGCTGCCTGTTTATTGAAATAGACAATTAATGACACTTGGTATAGTCATATGTGAATAAAGTATATTGAGGAAGCACTCCAAGCAATTGCATTCTTAAAAAAAAATTATCAATACTTTAAATGGGTTTTACAAAATTATTTGGTTACTTTTCAGAAAATATTACTCTGCTAGCTCTTAGTAATTTGTTGTTTAGTCCAAAATGATCTTGATACAATATCTGCTATAATTCTGAAGTGCAGCAGCAATCTTTATTTTCATAGTTATTAGCTGTGCTATAGGATAGTCAGAAATCAACATTTTATTCAGCAAGTCATTAAATTACAAGGACATTTTGACAGTGATGCATTGCTTTCATTTAACAAGTGCCATGATGTGCTGTCTTTTTAATTTGTCAGTGCCCTTGAGCATAAAAACTGTTATGAGTATCCCAGCACCTTAAGCTGACTTTTTTCCTTTTGCCCCTTTCCCCAACTTCCTGAGATTTTGGGTTTTTTGTTTTGTTTTGTTTTTTACTTATTTGCAGTTGTTTTGTAATGTTAAAGAGCATGTGAAGGATTACTATTTTTCTATTAAAATTTTTAGTAAGACTAAATTATTTTTTTCACTTGTGCTGCATTAATTTTGTGGTTCTGATTTTTTTACTAGATCTAAAAATACACAATGCCTAAATGATCCTTACCATGATCCTTACCACTGTGTAGGAAAAAAATAATCATTGTGCTCTTGCACGAGTAGGATAAATGTGTTCATGGAGTCTACATGTGTCAGCTTTGCTTATTTAACTGAAGGTTTAAAAAACTTAGTTCCTTGGGACAATTCTGCTGTGGCTAGTTCTTAATTTTTTAGTTAGGTTTTGAAGTCTTCATTATAGCAATGTCAGGTAAGAATATTTTAACTAACAATAACTTAGTATTGTCAGTTTGCCTTTTAAATTCTTGAGAGAACATACAGTGACTTTGCTTTAGTGCAGACATATATTAATAGTCTCATTGGACATGCTGCTTTTCAGAAAGCCTGAACACATCCTTGAAAATCAGCTAATTTTCTTTTTTAATGTCTCAGATCGAGGATCCAGTCAAATCACAGAGCTTGATTCTGCTTTTACTTCCTCTGACCCCAATCCAATTTTCATAAACCGGATTTTTTGTAAACCATCATCCTTCTTCTGTAGAAGAAACTAGCTTCCCGTGTGAGTTCTGGTTACATCCACCAGATGTGGACTTTATTTTGTGTGCCAGGCCAGTTCAGATTTTCAGGATTTTTGTTTCCAGCTCGTGTTCCTGGCTGCAGTCACCCTTTTGATGGTTTTTTTTTTGTAGATCTGTATCGGCCGCTGTCTTGAGAGAGGCAAGAGCAGTGGCAGGAGTGATGATAACCGGGAGAGCCTGGAGAAGAGGTACTGTCTTCAAAACTTTTCAGTTCCCTTCTCTTTATGTTTTACTATGTAATGTGGGTTTTTTTCTCCCTGTGCTTTCTCTTAGAATTCATACATACCTGCAGTCTACTAAGCCTATCATAGATTTGTATGAGAGAATGGGAAAAGTCAGAAAAGTGGATGCCTCTAAATCTGTTGATGAAGTAAGTATATATGCCAAAAAACCATGGGGATGACAGGGTGCATATTTTTGGCATTCTTCTGAGATGTGGGAGTGTGTGATTAGCCTGCTAATTAAGCACTGATGTTATTACTCTGAGATGTTGTGGAACTCTTGATTTGAATCTTGAAGGACTGAGTAAGATATGAATAACTTGAGGAAATTGATTTGTTCTGCTTGAGTGTGAGCTGGACTAAACACATTTCCAGTGTTTCTGTGTTTAACAGGGTCTTGGCTTTTTCATTTTCATGAGCTTTTGCTCTTCTGAAGTAGTGTTGCTCTTCTGTCTGCTTCCCAAAAATTGATGCCAATTTCCCTACTGAAGAATTACTGTAAATGCTCTAAAAAAACATTTATAACATTTATATATTTTTTAAAGTACTGTCAAATACTGTTTATGTTGGTTTAACTTGGAGTAACTGTTTGATGAATGCTTCCTAAAATTCTTCTCTCTCTTTTTAGGTTTTTGAAAAAGTTGTACAAATTTTTGACAAAGAAGGCTAATTCCCAGCTTGAAACTTCATTTAAACTCGTGCTTGAATCTTGCTTGAATCGCTGCTACTGCAGTCCACTCTTTGTAATTATTTTAAAAGATTTTTTTTATTTTTTTTCACATATCTAATGATGATTGGTAAAACAGTTGATTAGAAATTGATCTGTTTTATAAATAGGAAATCATTTCTTGTGGCTATAGTATACAAGTTTCAGGGTTCTCCATTAGTGCAAGTTCAGTTACTCACATGGCAGAATCACAGTTAATACATCTTTCTGAGGAAACTGTTTATTCTGTCACAGTTCTGTGTCTGTCATGGGCAGTTCTTCCTTATTGCTGTACACCTACTTTCTTTTTAAGGATCAGCTGAACAGCACTATTAAGCAATGAAGGACCCATACACTTTGTTTTTCTTTGGATGCTTGGACCAAATTTAGCAGGGATTTTTTTTTCCCAAAAGTATAGTTTTGCCTAAAATTCCCTTGTATTCCCAGACCTGAATTCTCTAAGTCAAGCTACAGTTAGTGTGAGAATCTGTTTTAGCAGTTCTCAAAAAACTATTAAATATACATTTCAGGAACAGACGTACAAAGTGCTTCATGGAAAGTGGTGCTTCCTTGTGACTCTGGATGTAAACTGTCTTGCAAGTTCTTGGATGACATGGCCCTGGATTTTTCCTTGTTTTCATTTGCAAAAGATTAAGAAAGTCAGTTTAGTATTTCAATACTCATTTATCTTAAATGATAGTTATGTTCTTAACTACAGCATGGTCTTCACAAGATGGAAAAGCTCTTAAATAGTGTACAGTAAGCAAAATCTTATGACAGTTCTGTCTTTTGTAACAAGTGGAAGGGTTTTTCTCTATTATTATTGAAATACTGTGTTACCAAATGCTTTAAGGTTTGTTACCTTGGGAAATATTTTTATGGTTAAACTACATATTTCCCTAAAAATGTGTAATTTTTATAGCTGTTTGTTTGAGAAGTTTGTAAGTTATTGCACTTTTGTTATGATGTGGTCAGCTGAGGAGAAGATAATTGCAGAAAAAAGTTTAATTCCCTGAACCAGTCCTGCTTCCTTATGTTCTCTTGAATAAGCCAAGTGCAGTCAGCAGCAGGAGCTGGGGTGAGCAGGGAACTGGTTGAAACAACCTGGTTGAAATGTTTGCACAGATGAGGTGCAATTTTGTCTTTTGTTTAAGCTTTTCTGTCCCCTGTATAGTATGCATAGGTCTGGGGGGGTCCCAGCCATGCATCCTTTCGTGCCCTAAGCTTCCACTGACGATGAGAGTTTTAACTGATTTTTGTGCTAGAGTGATATTAACTGATGCTCTAATTGGTTTGTGACCTGCTAATTACACAAAATTGCAAATTGGAAATCTTGACGCTCAGCTTTTCTTTAGTCATGACTTTCTCTATTTCGGAAAAGGTTTAAATTAAGCTTAGCTTTTAATTACAATCAGATGTGTTGGTCCTCATCCTGCAGTCAGGTTTGTATTTTCAGGAATTCTCAACTTGCTGAAGTTTTTGAGGCTGCTGGACTGGGGAAGAGATGATTGCAGAAACAAGGGTAAACTGCAGTAGCTTTTCCAGTCTGGAATGGACTGGCCACAAACAGCTGTTTACTACTGCAGAATATATGGACCATTACTGCTTTTGTGAGTGTGGGAGGCCAATGCTCTCACTTGATGAATTTCTCCTTAAAAAAGAGAAAGATTACCTGGAATTTAACTCTTGCTGTATAAGTATGCTGACATGGATAGGATCCAGTGAAACTGCATGTTTTAACATGAAGGTTAGAATCAGGGTTTTCCAACAAATACTTCCAACTGGATTCTTTAATCCAATTAGAGAGATTTAATTAACTCTTGCTTCTAAGTTATTGGTTTTTACAAGTTCTGTTCAGAATTTTCTCTCATCATATACTTTTCTGTGTATTTAAATGCTGAAAAACATTGAAAAACCCTCTGAAGCAAGTTTTAGGAAAACACCCAACAATGTTTTGGCAGTATTGAATTTGGAGTGGATTGTAATTATCTGTGCAAGGACTAGATTTTTTGTCTTTTTATTTATTGAAGATGCCATTAAATGTGTTACCACTTCTTTCAAGATGGACTTACAATTGAAATAAAAGTTAAAGGCAATATGCCAATGTGTTGTGTCCATTTAGCAGCAAAACTGTATAAAGAATTTGAGGAGATCTAATAAACATTGTTCTGTGGCTTAATGAGTGCTTGCCTTACAGTTACCTGTCACAAGGGATATTTTTCATATGTATCTATTTATATAGAGTGAGTATTTATTGTATACTTCGTGTGGCCACATGCACAGGTATGTGTATAGAAGTTCAGATTTCACCATCAAAACTGAAGTCCTGAAGGCACAGGAGAAGATCAGGCTATTGCCTGTGGAATTGGTACCTTTTCTTGATTATACAGGTTTATCAAATGACTGTATTCATATAGTTGTGCAGTGATAATTCATTTGGCACATGTGTGAAAGAAAAGCGACTTGGACTGGTCTAGGAAAACAAACTATTGTGCACCTGCTGTTGGAGACATTTTTGGTCTGGATTTCTCATGATTCCTTGCTCAATCAGCAGCTGATCTCCTGCCTGCCATTCTGCTGGCTCTGCAGCACATGCCTACGTGCTGTACTCCAGGCTGTTCTTAAAGGAGATTGGCACAACATCATATTCTCTATAAGAGAAACGGAGAGGCTGCCAGGCTCATTTTAAAGTAACCCATTTTTTGTAAAGGTCTGTTACAAAAGAGGTTGTTTTGTCACATGTAGCTTCCCGTTAAACAATTTGTTGAACTTGAAATCATAGAATCATTTGGGTTGGAAAAGACCTCTGAGAGAGATCTTTGAGTCCTCCCCTTCCAACTTGAATCTTTACGCTGGAAAGATTTGCAGAGCTGGTCTGAAAGGGGTGGGGAAAAGCAGGGGAATTTTCAGTAGTTGTAGGTATATTTCTGCTGGTAAATCTGCAGAGATTAAACTTTTGGTGAAACCTCACCCTAAAATTGTAGCATCTCCTCAGGGATGGATTGAAAGGGGCAAAGCTGCCCATCAGATTTACACCTTTTGTGCAGAGATTTTGAATTAAGTCTCCCACTTTGGGAGTAGGAGCAAGCAGAGAAGACCATAAACATGCATTTGAGGATTGCCTCAGTGTAAGGTATCCCTCACTAGGAGCAATTTGTCCTTAATAAGAAGAGCTGGCTCATGAGGGATTTCCAAGGTCTTGTGGAAAATTCTGTCTTACAACAGTGGGGACACGTGTGTGCTGCTGCCCAGGCTGCACTGGGGAGAAGGGGAGAGTTAAATGGAAAAAGCTCTCAGTTCAGACCAGAGCTGCCAGCTGTCGTTACCGGTTGGCAGCTTCTGGCTGCCAGCATTGAGGAAAGTTGCAGCTTAGGGGATTGCTTTCCTCTTCTGGTGGGAGGTTCAGTACCAGTTCTGTCCCTGTTGTGGCACAGATGTCTCTGAAGCTCTGCTGGCCTGCTCTGGGGGACAACAGTTGGTTCCTGGCACAAGCAGGTTATTTCTTCAAGCCGTGGCGCAGCAGCACTTGGGAGAGCTGGGGCTGTGCCCTTGCCACAGTCCAAAGATCCCAGGGGTAATGGCTGAAAATGAAAACTGCAAGAAAATGGGAAGAGGATTTGCCTGATCAGGTAACAAAGGAGACAAAACATTAGATAATGTAAAAATATTAATATGTGATTTCATATAGCAGCAGGGTGCACACTCTTGAGATCTGCAGACCTTTTTAAGCCTTCCAGTGGAGACAGGGGAGCATGGAAGAATTTAATCTTGCATCTCTGCTATTTTTCATGGATTGATTAAGATGGTGGGTTTCAGCCTGTGTATTTGTAGAGTATTTCTGTTGGTAACAATAGCTGTCTTTATTGAGTGTTCTAATCTGCTCAGCTAGGTATGCTCTATCCTCTTTGCTTTCTGCCTTTTAATGCCTTTACCTTACCTTTCTGAATTGCAGATGCTCTTTGGCATAGGGAAGGGGGTGTTCTTGCCAATCTCTATGTGCCTTGCTAAATAAAGAAAACCTTTAAACCTTTATCTGTAGCAATCTGAACCTGTTTCTGACATGAACTTGGTACATAAGCTGTTACAAAACCGACATAAAGCACATTGCTTTTTTTTCCCCCCAGCTACAGGAAATCTCTGTGTAGTACCTCTGCCCTTTTCTCCTGTGTGAGTCAGATCAGCTGTGTCTGCCTTGCTTCAGCACAGTGCTTAGCAGCAGTTGCATGAGAAAACCTCAGTCACTAGATGTTAAACCAGCAGTGACCACTTGTGCATCAATGGAGGCAAGTGAGATGGTTGAAGAAGGAAGGGAAGATGCTTAGAGAAGCTCAGTCAATTCTGCTTCACTCATAAGACTTAAATTTTAGATAAATACCCGTTCTACAGGGCAGCAATGCTTGCAGGGTCCAGCTATTTCATGATTGTGGTGTACAGAAATTAATGCAAAAGCACTCCCTGCCTACAAGTTCCTCATCTCCCCTCGTTCAGTCTGCTACTTTTAAAGCCAGGGATTGTGGAGACTGGAATTTTTCTTCAGGATAACACTAGGAACTAGACTGGGCAGGATGAAGGCAACGGGAGCCTTCCATGTGAAGTGTGAGACACAGAGTGCATTTCGCTGTGGGCAGCAATGCCAGGCACTTTCGTCATCCTGGCTTAAAACTGCGTTCAGACAGCAAAGCAGAAATTTTCTCTTCCCCCTCAAATGTTTGGCAGAAAGCTTGCTTTTGTCTAAAATGCTTCTTAAGCACTGTGTGAACCCTTCAGTCCTAAACCAAATACCAGTTTGAGTTGTGCTTTTGGTATCCAATTTACAAGCAGGAGGGTTTGCTTTAGTTTCTTGTAATAACTGCTGCAGTGAGACAACTCTTGGAAAATACGAGGCACCATCCCAAAAGATATTATCTGCTTTACTCTGGAGGGCTTTTTAGCACAATGCTGTTTCTGTGTGGTAAGAAATGGCACAGATTGCTGTGTGACTACCAAAGTGTGATGGGCTGGGTATGGTACATGAAAATGGTATCTTGGACAACTTCTGTTCTCAGCATGTGCTTTTTTTGAGTACCAAGAGGTATGAAAAGGGATTTGGGGATAGAATTAGATCAAGTCTTAGGATTAAAGCTTAATCTGTGGTGGAGGTGTTCAGGACTATCAGGGTGTATGGAGGATGTAATATCTGGTGCTCCTCCCTCCTGACTGAGCAGAGGGCAACTCTTCAGCTTTCTGTTCAGGGTGTTACTATTGCTGTCTTCTTAAACCAGAACCAGCTGAAGTTCCCAGCTATGGTCACCAAGTATGCTGGGGACCATATAACTAACTCAAATACCTCTGTTCTCTCTGAATACCTCCTCCAGCTTCATTTAGATGTGATGGAAATCACAAGGAGAGGGAGGACTGGCACAGTTAAAGCTGCTGCTCCACCTCATGTACCACACACATGAGTGAGATCCTTTCTGGGAGCTGCAGTGGCTTCCTTACTTCCATTTCCCCTTCCAGGCCATCTTGCTGGATGCACAAGAGTTCCCAAGGTATGGCAGTATCTCCATACCCCAAGAGGGGAGGTGGTAGCTGGGCCGTGGAAGAAGCCCTTTGGGCAGAGAAGACAACAATAACATGAAAGGTCCTGGGTGCATTTTTCAAATGAAAGTATAATCAGGAACCACTTTTTTGCTGGGTAATCAAAATCTCTGTGGAAAAGAAACAGGGATGATTTCACCATATTCTTTCTAATTTAAAATTTTCTGTGGGAAGAAAGTGCATTTGACCACTTCCTTGCAACAGCAAGCACAGGGGTTTAAGTGCTGTTCCTGAAGCAAGCATTGCTTTTGGCTTACTATGTGTGACTCCTTGTGAAGCTTCCCTGGGCTCTTGGATGCTGCTCTTGCCAGCCAGAGCAGATTGCTTCCAGCAATAAACATCCCACAAAATTATGTATGTTCTTTAAGAAAAGTACCAAGATTTTCTGCTAATTGCAAAAATACATAATGGATGCTTTCAGCATCTGTTATTTATTCTCTAACCAGCTTTCATCCAAAAGTAACCTTTAAACAAACATTAAGATTGAGGAGTGTAACTGTTTCAATGTGTCACACGTTTCCACTCCCTCCAGTTTAATGATGTTTGAAACGTGTGCTTAGAGCTGACTCCTAGTAAGAAGCAGAAGTTGTTTATATCTCTAGCTCGGAGACGTTCACAACCTGGAGAAGGTGGTGCTTGGTGCCAGAGATGATGGATATCTCTGCTCTTTTTTGGGAGCCAAAGCCCAGCAGAGAGGATTTTGCTCACACGACAGTTGCTTCGATGCACCACAAGGAGGGGTGCAAGGCTCGCGGAGAGCAGGATGCAGCCTGGAAGTGGCATTCATGGGATGCACTGTACTTACTGCCCGCATATTGAAAGACATGATTTTTAGTAGAAAAGCCTGACTATTTTTAACGGCGTAACTTTAAAAAAAGAGAAATCCTTATAAAGAAATAGATTTTTGATTAGTTTTTTGTTGCACTATGATGGATTTTTATATTGGTAACTTGACAACAGTCATTGCTATGCCTTTTATTTTTTTTTTTTTTTTTTAGTAATTTTATTTAATTGTATCTAATGAGGACAACTAGATGGGGTCAACTTAATTATTTTGGCTGTTCTTTGCAACTTCATTCGTGACAGCATGAACCAAAAGTTAATGTTCTGAGATAATCTTGAATGAGAGTTTGCTACTAGTGAAGGAGTTTGATACCTGGTGCCACGGCAGAGAAGTATTCCTGGTGTCTCTCCATCCCAGGGTACCTCAGAAGTGAAATCTACCCTGGGATGGCAGAGGGGACACTAAAAGTGAAACTGCTGGGAAGAGCTGAGTGGTAAGCACCTGATTCCCTTCCACAGAAAAATTTTAAAGAGAAAAGACAGTAGCAACACAGTCAAAACCTTGATTGCTTTGTCTGTTGATAGATTTTTTTTTATCAAAATCTTCTAGTTGCCCTTCTATCCTGTTATTCCTTCCAAATGACTCTGATGGAAAGGCATGGAGCAGTTTACTCTTCAGGCATGGCTGTGCAGGTGCTCTGAGTATCCCTCAGCAACAACGAGCCCATTCTTTCCCCAAAGGACCTCAGGGTAGGGGAATGGGAAGAGACAGAATGGGGTTGGAGTGTGGAGGTGCCAGCAGGGTTAGACTTTGTTTTGACAACACTTTGACCGTGGGGCATGAGCAGGACTGGTACCAGCAGCCACCCCCTGGGTAGGCTCAGCCTCTCTGCTGTTCCAGGGACACCTGGGTCTTGTGTCACTTCCCAGATAGACAGCAGAGCAGCACTGCTGGGGGCTCAGCACTAAGGAATTTGTAGCCCCTTTGCAGCAGATCTATTCCTTTCTGCTTAGATGTGTTCCCGTTTTCTAGGCAGCCTGTATTACAGATGGGGAGATCAATGCACAAAGGGACTCTCAAATTTGGCAGAAGTACATCGTACATGTGTGGCAAAAGGAGAAATAGCCTTTTCAAAAAACAACTGCTCAGATTTTGCTCCAACTCACCACAGTTAACAGGACAAGGTCCCTTAAGAAGGACAGGCTTACTGGGTTTGGGAGAATTCACTGCCTCTCTTCAAGGAGCTGGGAATCATTTACCTCCAAAGTTAGTCCAGGTGTTTAAGTCAGGGTGTTAATTCTTCTGTTTTTCCGAAAGACTGAGAGGAGATGAAGGGGTTTTTTTCTGGGAAATTCATAAATGTGATTTTTAGAACATCTCTACTGCTGATGCTGGTAGGGAAGTGCCTCAAGAACAATTTATCATAGCTGTGGGCAGAATCTGAGAACCAAAACTATCTTGTGTGTCCAGTTGTCCTTGAAGGATGTAATATCTGTCAGCCTGCTAAAGTCCATCTGCACTGCAGAATAAAAGAGTAGATAATTTTGTTTCAGATGACGTGTTTTTAAAAGTTAAAAACATCCGTTAAAATGATAAGGCACAAGTGACATGAGCATTAATAATAATAATTAAAAGTCATAGCCCTAATTTCGAAAATTAGGGGAAAATGATGCATCCATTAACTGACACTGTGATAGAGACTGCTCCAGAGAAGGGAGATTTTGGGTCTCTTTGGGACAGCGAGTATGTTTCTGCTGTCTGAGCAGGCACAGGGTCACCACAGCAGCTAAAGAAGGTTGGAGGAGGCATATGAAGACCCTTAATTAGCTTGGTTGTTATTCTTCCATCATGAGCAATTCATTAACTCCTGCCTTATCTACGCTGCCGTTCCCTCCCTGAACTGCACAGTCCTTTAACGATATGAGCTCGGGGGGTAAGGGGAAAAAGTGGGGAGATGAAGCCCCCACAAACAGCAGAGGAGATGCTGACGGCGAGGAAATGGCAAACTTTGGCAAATACCCACATGTGAGAGTCCTTAGCACAAACGCTGATGTGCTGCTAATTGTTCTAATTGGTTCCAGCAGCGAACCCAGCCCAGATGGGTGAGGACAGGCATTTACTGACTGGGCTCCTACTGGTCCCCAGAAGTCAGTGTGGAATTGCTGACGGGATCTCACACACAGCGAAGGCAGTTCTGGTCCCGCAGCCCCAGCTCTGGGATCCGGGGAAGGAGCGGAGGTGAGAGCTCTCCTTTTGATGGTTACTGCAGGAGTTTGCTCAGGGGGAAAGTTGCTGGATCCTTTGGGCTGTCTGAGGGGAAGGAGTTTTTGACCAGTGCCAAGGACGTTTGGCTCAGGAGCTCCTTTTCACAGGGCATTGTTGGAGGCAGGGTGGTCACTGGAGCCCAAAACCTTAGGATCCCTTAGGTGGAGGTCCCTACAAAGCTCAGGTCTTTGCTATGCTCCTGTTCCCTTTTCTCCACCAGTAAATGCTCCAAAGCTCCCAACTTGCTGAGGAGTTTGATAACTGAGGAGTTATTTAAGGGGAGGGACTTTGGTGCCCTAAAACCTTCGTGACTGGAAAGCCTGCCAGGCACTCAGGGAGCATGAAATCTGGTTAGAAATCATCCAAAGCTTGGTTTTGGTTGTTTTTTGTCTTTTTTTTTTCTTCTTTGTTTTTTTTTTTTTTTTTTTTTTTTTTTTTTTTTTTTTTTTTTTTTTTTTTGTTTTTTTTTTTTTTTTTTTTTTGGTTTGTTTCTTTCCAATAACCACATGGAGTAGGAAAGATGGTTTGGATTTTTTCTCTTTTTAAGTGGACTCAGATTTCTGTATCATCTCTTGGAGCCTTATTTAAAGGAAAAAAAAAATCTACCCAACTCTCTCTGACTCCTGTATTGAAAGCTTTAAGAAAGCACAGCTAGCTCTAGTCAGTGGGAAAACTCCCCTTGATGTCTCTGTACTGCAGGCTTTAAATTTAAATGGGGAAAATGAGTAAAAGATAACAGGTGAAAGAAATGCTGAAGGTTAATGAGTTATCACACACCTGTAGCAAGTCAGTGAACCTTGCTTGCTGTAGGAGCTGCCCTGGTTTATCAGACTGTCCAAGATCTGCCTGCTGTGCCCTGTGTGTGATGCTGAGGGGCTGGGCTTTTCTTGACTGGGTTTTAAGTCAGAGCCAGCTCTACATAATGGGCTGAGTGAGCTCCATGAGTAACCCCCAACCCTTCTCTGCAGGTGACAGAGGGGAGACAGAAAAACCATGACCCACCAGCCCTGTTCTCTGTTTCATGTACAGCTGATGCCATTTTCCCTTTGCTGCTGCAAAAAGATGTTTTTAACACATGAGAAGCATAAGACAAATGAGAACTATTTGTCCCAGTGCTGAGATGCTGCTGTGGACCTGCTGGCTGTGGCTGTGCCTGGCTGCAGTGACAGACCCTCTGCTCCCCAGCAAGCTCCTGGCCTTGCTCCTTTGTGCTTTTGTCTTGTGGTGGTGTGAGCAGGGCAGGTGGGTTCTTTGAGCCTAGAATTGGGTGTCCATTAGAACATGGCTGTGTCTAATGGGTCAGTGGAAGGGAGGAATTCTGCTGCTGCTGGCAGCCAGCCTGACCCTGCCCTGTGTAGGACACGTGCAGGGTGGGGACAGGGCACCAGTGAGCAAGCAGTGCTGGGCTATGGATTGTAGGTGTGAAAGAGTGTCTGGGGGATGGCTCCACCAGGTGGGCATCCACGGACCCTGTCTGGGCTCTGTTCACCCCATCCCCACACACAGACACTGCTCCCCAAAACCTGCTTCTTTTGGGGTGACATTTCCAGCTTCCCACGAGGTCCCTGGGGGTTAAATCACCACCAGCAAAGTTAAAAAGCCTTTCTGGAGGTAAATAAAGCCCCAAGCTCTCCTATTATTTTAAAGAAGCTGCCTCCCACGTGTGACCTTGGGTGTGTGTTGATGGGAGCCTGCCGCAAGGGTTTAGTCTGAAACCAAATCCCCTCTCCCTCTGCCTTTCTCCCTGAAATGGGAGCTGTCATCGTCCTGCTCAATCTTTTAAGTCAGCCTGAATGCTGATTGTCTCTCTTTACTAAAAGGAAAGAGTCTGGGATGCTGCATGAGACTGCAGCTCTGTTTTAAGGTGTGCTGTCTCCTGCTCTGTGGTATTTGCCTGGTCTCCTCTCTTGTGGCTCCAGTGAAGGTGCATTCCTGATGAAAGGTTTAAGTGAAAGTGGGCCAGATGGAAAGGCTTGCAGGCCTGTGAACACACCTGTTATTGTGGTCTCTTAGAGTGGGCAGCTGTTGGTAGGGAGGAGAGGAATGACAGACACCAGGGGTGGCTGCAGGTGCCCATGCTCTGTGGGTGAGAGGAGCCCTGGGGGTCACCCCTCTCCTCATGGGTGAGAGTGTGGCTGTGGCGTGGATGAAGGTGAGGCAGGCAGAAATTGGGCCCTTGCCACTCCCTGATAGAAAACACAGCCATGAAACTGCTTGAAATACCCATCATAAGTAACAAATGCACCAGCAGCTGCCAGGAAGCTTTTGGGGATAGACCAGCATTGGGAAGTTCTCTGCTGAGGCCTGCCTTGAGAGCATTGGGCTGATTCAATGAGGAGATGATATATCCCAGGTGAAACATAATCCCTCTGACAGGGATGAAGTAAGCTCTCACAGCAGGTACCTCTCCCTGCTGAGTGTGGTCTTTTCCCTTTCTGGCCCCAGACCACAGGCTACTTGACAGGGCCATCTTTAACCGTGTCAGTCAAAGTGCAGTGGAGAAGAGAAGGCAAACAGGAAGAGCACACTGGAAGGGCGAGTTTGAGTGACTTGATGATGGGGTGGGGCCACAAATCATTGGAGCGTGGGTGAAATGAATGGCTCCAGCAATGAAATTCTCAGCCTTTCAGTGAACACAAGGAGGGAAAAACTGTCTGGCTCCAGGACAATACCTGGTGACTTGTGTAGAGGAAAAGCTCTGGCACCGACCAATGCATGAGGCTGATGAGAAGTGATCTGGCCAGGTCATTCAGAAAATCTGGTTTCCTGGCTTGGGAAGGACATAATCACCTTGGGCTGATGTTATCTGGGAGGCAGTGAAATGGGCAGGCAAGCAGGAGCCTCTGACTCAAAGTCAAGCCTTGAGGTCCTAGGGAAGGGGTGATGCTGGTGGGAGAAAGGATTTGAGTCATCTGTGCTGTGGAGGGAGGCAAGGCATTGGAGGAGCTGGCTGGGCTGAGTGCTTTAAGCTGGCTCAACTTTGTCTGTGTCCTTTCTAATGCTGGGTGCAATAGTTTTCAGTTCTGTTTTTAAGCATGTTTTTTTAATGAGGTTGGTAACTTGAGTCTCCCTCCCCCAAAGTGGAATTTCATCAAAATCTGTATTTTTAAAGAAAAGTTTTTTATTTTTTAACTGCTTGCACACCTTTGAAACCAGAGGGTAACATACCACAGATCCTGGCTGGGAAAGGGTGAGGGTCTGGACATCACTGTGTCCCATCACATGTTCAAAATCCTACAAGATCCCAAAATGTGGACCTCAGTAGGAACTAGGCATCTAGCTCCTGATTGATGGAGCTGAAGTGACTTTCCCAAAGGTTCTGGGGCACAAAAGGTAAAAACCTCCAAGTGTCCCAGCCAACATCAAAACATTTTGTCTCCTCCTTAGCCTGCATTAACAGGCAGCAACCTCATGGCTCCTATTAGCACAAAACCTTGTTCATATTGGCTGGTTTATTACTGAAATTGGTTTCTTTCTAAGTTAATCACAAAACTGTCTTGGTTTATTATTACTTTCAATGACATTCTTATTTTCAGATGGCAACGTCATGAATAGGAGGGGCCTGCTGAATAAACAGCTATTGCCTTTCTTTGTAAAGAGATTGTTTTGTTGTGCTTGCAAAAATGTCTTCTGCTGCCATGTGTTGCCCTTTAAAAGCTAAAGAATAATAAATGAGCAAGAACAAGCATCTCAGATACAGTGCCTATTTGGAAGGAAAAATCAGGTTTGGTATTGTGTGCGTAGTTCAATTTATTTTATGTTAATTTGATTTTTTCTTTTTTATTTTGGTGTAGCCTGATTAGTTCCACATGTTTTCCCCTAAGGATTGGACAGTAAAACTGGTTGTCTGAGTCATCAACAAGATAAATAATTGGCAAATTCAAGGTCTCATCTCCTAAATCATTCCACAGTTGCTCGTGGCCCTCACAGAGCTCGGTTGCTTTTGCACTCAAGTCAGCAGTTCAGTCCCCAGTCTGGGCTTTCACCAGTCCCAGGAGTCCAACAAACCTCTGATTATGGAGCCTCACATCAGCTTGTCTTGGCACATCTGCTGGAAGAACGCGGGGAGCCGCTGGGACCCTGTGGTCAGGGCTGGTGTTTACAGCCAGGGTGGAGGAGCCTTTCCAAAATGGGCGCCCTGGAGTGCACACCTGGCAGCTGTGCCACCCCCTGCACGGGGCTGGGGCCGTGCAGCTGCCCCACTGGGTTTCATGAGCCCACGGCTCAGGAGGTGCTGGTCTGCCACCCAGGGGTGCCTGGGGATGCCACACTGACCTCTGTGATTTAACATGCTGATCCTGAAATGGGTCATCTCAATATGCTTGTCTTCTCCAACTGCAGATATCAGTCCCATGTCCAGCTGGCCTAAACAGAACCCCACTCAGGGGTCCTGTAGGGTAGCCATGAGATAGAAAATGAGAACATAAATACAGCCCCTGGGGTCCAGCCACATGAGAGCGTTGAGGGATTTGAGATGGACACATGGCTGCTTCTTCATATGTAGTGGTTGTCTGGAAACATGAATCCCTCTACTTGAGTAAGAGATGTTGGACTTCTGTTTTTCTGTCCCTGTGGATTATTTCTGGCTTGGATTATTTTTTTAAGCAGTGCCACTTGTGTCTAGTGGAAATCATATCCAAAGTGTAACCCCACCACGGTTGGAGAAGTTGTACAGCTGTCCTGGGAATGTTAAAGGAGCTGAACTGGATGGTCCCTTGTCTGGATATGTTGTTTTTGTTGGTTTATTTTGGGGGAGGGAGTATGATTGCATTTTAAAATGAAAGAAAGTGCCAAAAGCAGAATGAGAGACAGCTCAGTGGTGATCTCTAACTTAAGGAAAAACAGTGTCAATCTGGAACAGGCTCATAGTCTTCAGAGTGGGTTCCAGGCTTACTTAGCAGCAGACTCACAGTTTCTGCTGAATTGGAAAAATAAAGCAGCCCAAATGCCTCTTGTGAGAGGTCCTGGCCCCTTGGCTCGAGTCAGGCGTGTTTGGAGCAGACCTGATGCCTTGAAGGGGAAGGCACTGAGCCCCCAGGAGACCACCGGGGCTGCTGGGCATGGGGAATGCAGAGAGAGCCCTCCCCTCCTTTGGGTGGTGTCGAGGAGTTAAAGGAAGTGAAGCTGAAGGAGAATGAGTGGATTGTGCTTTGCTGGGAAAAAAGGTCACCTTAACACACTGCAGTGTGTGACAGTGACACCTGTGAAAGCTAAATCAGCTCATTGAGTTAGAGCTGTGCACCTTGGTGTACGTGTCCCCGTCAGGACTTCAGCTACCTTGGCCTTTGTGGTGGCAGATTTGGACATCCAGAGCCCACTTGGGTCCTCCTTTGGCAGGTGCTGGCTTGGATGCTGGGTGCAGACACTGCTGACAGTGTGGACACCTGCTTGAACTGGAGACATGACCCAGATCTTGTGATGGTGTTAAGCAGGAGCCAGAGCATTGTTCTCTGTAATGCTTACATTATCCCAATTAAAGCAATGATGAGAGGCTCAATGGGCACCTTCCTGCAGGGACTAACCTCTAGTCTGTGGTGGTTTGTTTTTGGTCCTCTTCTTGCTTCCCCTGTTTTTCCAGGAAGCAAATTGGTTGTGCAGCTTTTTTTTTAAATTTCTTTCTTTTTTTTTTAATTATTGCGGTTTTTCTGCTCCGGGAATAGTTCCTAAGAGAGCACACTATGTGTCCATGTACAGCATGTACCATGGGGTGCCAGCATGAGGCTGGGGAGCTTCACCCCAGTTCTGGAGTTGTCTGGGGGCTCCAAGAGCTCATCAGCCACTCTGTGCCAGGGGAAAGGGGCTGAGCCAGCCCTGTTCATGGATATTTCCCATGCAAATGATGAACTGCCCTGGCAAGACAAGTTGGAGACAGCCACCAAGTCTCCTCTTCTTCCCTAATCATCATCTTATACTTAATATAAGCTTTCTTCCTTCTCCCCATCCTCTTAGCATTTGAATTTAGGTCTAGCTTTTCAAGAAAACAGCTCTCCTCTCTATTGGCTGCTTAGACTCTTCTCATCCTCCTATTCCAACTCAGGAAAAAATGGAAGGGTTCACACTCTTCTTTTGGGCCTAGAAGGTCCCTCCCTCCATGTAGAGTGAATGTTTGGTGGTTCAGAAGAGGAAAAAAAAGCATCAGAGGACTGGAACAAGCAATTTGGCAGTCAGTGCAACTGGCTGGCTTGAATTACGTGTTAAAGTTTTGCCAGTTGTCAGTGTGTTGAGCATTTTGTATCATTAGAAGATTTTTGGAGTCCCAACGCAGATTTTCTATATTTTGTTGTCTGAGATTTTTGTGGTTTTTCTCTTGTAGAAAGAAAACTTGCCCATCAATTTGCTGCACACATTTATGCCCTTCTCTTTTTTTTAGTGTACAATGGAAACAAGCATCTGAAATCATTCTTCTCTTTCTCACAGCAACATCTGTAAAACCTTAATGCTGGAAGGAGGCAGGGACCAAGAGATTTATAACCCCCTGCTGAAATATTGGAACGACCTTATTTCCCGGCAATTAGCTTTGCTCAAAACATTTTTGTTTCCTATTAGAAGCAATCTACTAACATTTACATTGATGTGTTTAATAGTTGCTGGCCATCTCTGAGTTCAAGCAGGCAAGGCAGGAGTAGAGGGAAGGAATATGCTTTGTATACTGTGAGAGTATTTGTGTTGCATTGTGCCTTGTCTGTGTTGATAGTGGTGAAAACATCCATCGTGCTCTGCTCCAGAATGGGAATGACATCTTCTGGGAAAGGGAAGAGAGCTGGTGTTGGGCCAAAGCTTCTCTACCACTGCAGCATATCAGGACCAGCTCCAGCAATTGCTGGAGAATGGATCTTGATTCAGCTGCAACCCCTAAAGAGTGGAGAGGTGAGGAAAGAAGAGGAAGGAGCAGGACCTTCCTGCAAGGTGGTAGGAATGAGTAAGGTCAAATGGTGAGAGTTAGGTTAAGGAGTGGGTGAATGAATGGATCATCCCCCTTCTTCAGTGGATGCATTGATCTCCAGCAGAGACAGCAGCTCCTGAGACCTCTCTAAGGCCATCAGCAAGAAGTAGATTTTTGTCTAGGTGGCGGAGTTTGGGTTTGTTTGTTGTGCCTTTGTTTGTTTGGTTTGGGGTTTTGTGTGGGTTTTTTTGTTTGGGTTGATTTTTTTTTTTGTTTGGTTTTGGATTTTTTAGGCTGTTGAGAGCATGATGTAATGGGATGAGACTGAGAATCAGATATTTAAGACTGAGTTGCAACATGAGGAAAGCCTCGTGTCTGAACACATTGATAGCCTGGGTTGGAAGTGATGGCAAATACTGTGGCAGTATTGTTTTGTAGGACCAGGGGAAATAAATGCCTATTTCCTCCTTGGCTTTGAGCTGAGGAAGATTAATGTGTATCTAGATGAGGTCCCAAGTGGATCTGAAAAAGAAGAATTGTTTAATTGTTGAAAAAAAGCAATTTTAGGGATGTTGAAACAAAGTTGAACTTGAAATATTGGGGATGTTTAAGGACAGTGCCTTGTCTTTGTTTGAAATTAACGCGCCTTGAAAATGGAAAGAACATAAAAATTACAATTTAGGATATTGTTAACTGGCTGTGGGATGTCCGTCTGAGGGGCAGCATGAAAGAGAAGATTCTTGGAGAAATGCCATAGCCCTGCAGGTGATGGATGATCACCCTTGGCATTCCACAGGCTTTTGTTGTCTTTGTTTTCTGGAGGTTTCCTTCACCATGAGATATCATTTTAGAAGTTTGCTCCAGGATGGGCAGCAGATGGTGTCAGCTCAATTTTGCTGAAGTCATATGTGATTCACGCATTTTGGCTGAAAATGAGCTTTTCCTGGCCCAGCTGCTCTCCCAGCTATGCCCCAATTCCCCATCCCTTAGGCTATGTGGCTCTAAGTGTTTTATGACTGAATGTTTAGCTGGGTACCCAAACGGTCTGGGTTCAAAACTAATCCCTTTTGGGGGTGTGGCAGTGAACTGGAGCTGCAGGTGTTTGGGATGGTAACTTCTCAGTCTGCCTCTGCTTTGGGAGCCAAGGCTTTGCAGAGTTGCACATGACTATTCCATCATTCAGGTGATCTCTCTCCATAAATCATCCTGATGGCCAATCCTCAGTCATGGATTTGTTTGCATAAGTACTTACTAGCACCACTAGAGGTGGGGAGGGTCTTTTGACAGCCTTGGGGAGCAAAGATGTGTGCCCCAAAGAAGCAACCTGACCCCTCTATCACCCTTGGGACACTGGTTGGGTTCTCAGTGGGGTTTGGGACACCTCTGCTGCATCTGACTGGCATGGGGATGAGGGTTGAAACCTCTCTTTGTGGTATCACACCCAGGTCCACCTGGTTCCTTAGTCTTCATGGACGGCTGGAGCATGAAAGCACAAGCTGAGGACGGAGACATCAAACCTCCACTGATGTGTGGAGCCACCAGGGGCTGAGATGAACCCACCTCCCCTGCTCTTTGCCACAGCCTGCTGCAGAGGGAGGGTGCTGCTGTCAGTCATCAGCCTGTCTCACTCCAGGCATTCCTGGCACAAGTCTCTTCAGGTTTGCCTCTGCACACATGAGGTAATTCCTCCTGTGGGGAGTTTATTTGTCTTTGCTTTTTCTTTCTGAGAGGCTGAACCGACTCCCTGCTCATCATCCTCCCCTCCTGAGACACAGCCTGAAAAGTTATCCTCCTCTTCAGCTGCAGAGTCCCTGGCACATGCCTTGGGCTGTCCTGGACAATCCCTGCCCAGCCAGCTCCCTGCAGCAGCAGGAAAACTTATTTAAGCACCAGCAGGAGCAACATTATGGCTGAATACCAAGGGGGAGAAGAAAGGCTGTTCAGGAATCCTGTTGGTTCCCCCAGCAAGGGATAAACTGGCCATGGATTGTGCTTTAAGCATCAGAAGGTGAAGGGCTGAAGCAAATTAAAGTAGGATCCAGTGAGAGGCATAAACTCAAGTGAGTTTTATGGTAGAGGTTGGTGCTTTTCTGAAAGGGACAAGTTGCCTTAAGAGCCTCTTTAATATATCTTTCCCTGAGGAATTATTTCCATAATATCTACCCCACAGACACTACTTGTCTCCTTTAACAGTGTTGTAGGTAGGGGAGCACCAGGGAGGATTTTTTTGCCATTTCATCCCCCAGCCTGTGAGGGTTGTACCTGTGCTGTGCTGCTGGAACCACAAGGGCAGGGGGAGGACCAAGCCAAGGCTGGATTGGACTCTGGCAGCTTGTTTGGTTTGGATCTCGTTCCCAGAGCTTCAGCTGGCCACAAGGGATGTGTAGCTGAGAGAAAGGATGCAAACTGCTCCCCAGTCTTAAATATTTGGGGAGGTGTTTGGGGAAGAGGATGTGTTCATCTCACACATGGCACCAAGGACTCATCCTATGCAGAACTGTTCTGCTTGCAGCTGGCCTGGGACAGCTTCCTTATGTTCCCCTTGAAACGGAGGGTGCCTTGCCTTTCCCCTCATCTGCTGGACAAAGAGGCTTTTCAGCTGTGGAGATGCCTTAATTCAACTGGGTATTTTAACTGAAGGATGTTTCTCTGTGCTTTGGGTGTTCTTTTGTGCCAGAAATTGTCACAATGTGTGGGAAAATCCCCTTTCCATTTTCCTGAAGGACAGGTTTCTTTTCACCTCCCAGCTGCAGGCAGGCTCAGCACACAGATTTATTTAGGGCCAGGGATGTGTGTGTACATGTGTTTTTTTGTTTTTGGGGGGGTTTTTTGAAAGTACAATGTTGTGGTGGCTGATAGCTAATCCTAAATTTGGGATACCTGACATGGTAATGAGAAAACAAACCTTCCTGCACTTCAAATGAATGACAGGCCAGCTTTGGCCACAGCAACCTTCAGAACTGGTTTGACCTTGCAGCCAGAACTCCTGGGCTGACTGACAGCTTTTTACAGCCGCATTAGGGCTGAGCTGACCTTGTTTATCTGGGGATTCACCTGGGAGACAGCAGACATGTCCAGGGATATTAAGTCTCAAGCAGAAAATGTTTGCTCAGGTATTAGGGGGAGAGTTAATTTAGACTGAGTACCTCCTATGTGGCACCAGGCACTGCTCTGAGGGACACTGTGCCCCCTGCCTGAGTGCAGTTGGTTTAGACTTTCTTTAGAAAGTGGAATCTTCTTTGAGTGGAGCAATGCAGAGCCCTTCAACTCGCTCTCAATTTCCTTTCACATTTAATGTTTTTGGGGTTTTGGTGAAACAGAACCCAGGTGAAAGTGCAGGCTGATTTTTTTCTTCAAAAGGGTCTTGCAGCTGGCACCACAATGCGTTGGACCATGTGGACTCACTTTTGTTTTATAAGATATGACACGTGTGAGCTGGCCTCTGTCCCAGCTGTGGTTAGTATCCCCTTTGCCTGGTACCTACCAGCTCCTTCCCTCCCATGCAGGGGGTGTCCTTCCCCTGCTGCAGTGACTCAGGGAAGGCTGAGGACAGCAGTTTTCATCTTTGCTTGTGCAGACCCAGAAGGAGAGGATCAAGCTCTGGAGCTGCCCTGGTCCTGCACCCCGAGGATGGGCAGAAGAGGAGCACCCTGTAGATTGTGCTCTGCCCTGTCTGCCTCTATCTACACACTTGGGAGCATCCAAGGGATGCTGCCTGAAGCCTGATCCGTGCTGCTGTCACCTGAGGAACTAGGCCACCCCAGCAGAATGATTCCGTCATTGGTTGCAGCCTTTGATTTCCAGCAGCACACCTGTGCTCTGGGCTCGTGGCTCAGCCCTCCTGCAGCCACTCTGGGTGCAGGCAAGATGATTCTAGGTGCAAAGGTATCTTGGGATTTAAATCTTTAAAAGTTATTTCTTTGGGCTTGCAGGCAACTATCAGCCCTCAATGTGTGAATGAGTGCAGGGTGGTCCTGGCTGTGTCCCACCCTGCAGGAGCACAGAGCATTGCTGTTCCCTGGGGTCAGGCAGGCACCTTCACTGCTGAGATTCTCCAGGTTTCCCTCTCCTGCTTTTTTATGATGAATCACAACCAATCCCTCCTTTTCAGATTCCTCTGACAAGTTACTTTTCCTCCTACCTTGATAACTTCTCAAGAGTGAAGGTTTCATGTGCCTGCATCCCACACGTGGGTGTCTGGTCTCTGCTGGATGGGGTTGTGCTCACAGCAGAGAGTGGCTTGGGGGAAATCTGGAGCTGATTTTTGGTAGCAGCACAGACATCCATGGTGTGACATCCTTTGCAAATGGAACCCTTCCCTGGTTTTGTAGGGAAGATTTTATTTATTTATATCTTTTCTCATTTTCCCTGCTGATATTACCCCTTATTATTATTCCCATATTCCCTGGTATATACCCCCTGCATTTCCTCTGCTCAGGTTTCACCTCAGCCCTCCCTCTCCCCTCACACAGGCTTGTTTGGGAATGTTGGGGTAATTGTTTGCTCACTGTATTGCATATTTCCACCTGGCATTGGATTTTTGGTCCCCAGCCAAGGTAAGAAGTTAAAATACCTGTCAAGTGTTAGAGAAGACAACCTTGTCAGGATTCCCCATAAGCAGCAGAAACTGAAATCTTCAGGGAGGAAGGCTTTAAAGCAGATTTCTTTGCTGTTTGTGGAGGCAAGGGATGCTTTTATTTGACTGTCACAGTTCCACAAAACTGTTTAATGAATTAGGACAATGATAGGACAATTAAAAATCCCTCATTATAGGCTTGACTTTATTCAATTATCATATGTTATGCTTAGGTATAAAGTCAGCTCCTGCTCTAAGGGACAGCCAGCCATGGATTCTCCTGTCTGTGCACCACCCCAGAGCTGTGTCCCTTTCCTCTGTATTGCTTCAGTCTAGCCCAGGGTCTCAGGTCCCCATGGAGCCTCTCCTGAGGGCCCCAGTGTCCCCAGGTAGAGAAGGGAGGAAGGTACAAATGAAAAGCTGCCAAGGATGAGTAGGATGTGGTGGTGCATCCCACAAGTGGAGAAAGAGCAAGAAGCTCCCTGGGTTATGCAAGTAGCCCAAATCCTGAATATTTATTTCTCTTCCTGACCCACCCTGCTTGGCCTTCCTCTGCATCAAGTTCTGGCAGGTCTCTAAAGGCAGAGAGTTCACATGAGCAGGAAAGGACCTTTGTACCCACCTGGGAAGGATGTCCATACCAGCTGGTGCTCCTAGATGTTGCTCCTGGGGACTGATGGGGAAACATAAGCTGAAAGTGCCCTCAGCACAGCACACACACTGCTGTTGGTCCCTCCTGAACCAGTCCATGCTCAGTAATGCATCCAGCAAAGAGGGGAAGCATTGCAGCAGCTTGGCCTGGAGGGCTGGAAATGTGGCTGCTGCAGCGTGAAGCCTCCCTGTGCTGGGGGAGGCTGGGATCCTGCTGCTGAGCTATTTATTTAAGAAAAAAAATATTATCATTTCAGGCGTTGGCAGCATGGGGTGTATCAGCCATTGTATCAAAGATGTGGTTTTAATGCACTTTCCTCCGCTTAAATGCTATTTGCCTTCTCCTTCAGGCAATTGAATTTAAGAAAACTCTGGTTGCCCAGGTTTTGTTGAACAAATTGGTCCCTGCACACACAATTCCCAGGAGGAGCCAGCTCTGCAGAAACTCTGGGAGCTGTCACTTCAGTGCATGGCTGGGATGGGCTGAATGGATTACCCAGCTCTGCATCGTCTGCTCTTTTATCTGTCTCAAAGCAATGGGAAGCCGGGAATAACCCCTCGGGGTTCCTCTGAGCCTGGCGGTTTCTGGAGCCCGGGGTCAGATGATTGTTATTGTAGCTAAAGGTGTTTAACCCCAATTGATTTTGACAAGCCCTATTAGCGAATCCCACAATTACTTATTGGGTTTGGAGAGGAACGTTGTCGATTTGAGGCTGGATGTTCTAACCTGAGCGCTGCTGACAGGATGCCAGAGGTACCAAAGCTGTTTCTGCAGGAATCGATGGAAAAACTCCCCGTCAATCTTTGGGGCCAAATTTGGGCCCTTCCCCAGGGTCCAGCAGCTCTCAGGGGTATCAGAGTCAGCCCTAAAAGTCAAGGGCTTGCAGTGAGAGGAAGCCTCCTACTCTGCAAAGTGCAGAGCATCCCTGGGTTGGGCTTGAATAAGCCTTGCTTGTAGCACAGCTGCCCACATGCCAGCCCTGGGGAACCGTGCAGGAGCCATGGGACCTGGTGCAGAGCATAGGAGAGGCCCTGGGAAGCTGCCCAGAACAGGCTGAGCGTTGTTTCTGCTCCCCTGCAAAGCTGACCTGTCCCCCAGCTTGATCCCAGCTTGTGGAGAAGGGAGCTGAGGGTGTTTGGTACCTGTGGCTGCAGGAGCAGAGGGAGCCTGCTCAGCATCTTTGCATGCTCAGAACCAGTGTTTATCCCATGGGATTGAGTTCAGAGCCCCCGAGCCCTGAGGCTGGAGCCGCTGCTGGGCAGGCAGAGAAACTGCCTGGAGACTTGTCTGTGAGAAATATCAGGTGATGAGTTCTCTGAGGCTCATATCCCAAAGACGCCTGAGATCATTTGGTTGTGAATGGGAGCTATGTGCCTAAGTAATCTCAGAGGATCTGGGCTTAACAGCATTGCTGAATTTCCTTTTTTTAATTTTTTTTTTTTATTATTATTTTTAATGCGGCAACTGGGGAAATAAAAGCATGATCTAAAAAAGGAAATGATTGCATTAGCCCAAAGTTTTAACGAAGCACTCTTGCTCTGCAGGTCAGGTGTGGGTGTTTGTGGGTGGCAGGCAGCAGCCTGCTCATCGCCCATCCCGGGGCAGAGAAATGTGACTGCCACACGTGCAAAGGCAGTTTAGCCCAGAAATTGCTTTCGGGCAGCAGAGCAAGCAGCCTCTTGGAAGCCTTGCGAGTTTCACACTTGCTTTTTCTTGGGGAGAGGAGTCACCCTCTGAGGGAAAACAAACAGCCGGCATCGCCTGCCTGGCCGGGGCTGGAGAGAGCGCCTGGAGCTGCCGTGAGACCGCGCCGAATTCCCCGGGAGGTTTTGTAACAAACACCTTGTAAAACGCAAATATTTGAATAGCGATATTCACGGCTAATGTGCCAGGTCGAGGAACAACTGCTTATGCTTTCTGCTGGCTGTTTGAAACTTAAAGGGTGAACTTAAGGATTTTCCAGAGACAAAAGCATTGAATACACTATTTACGTACTCATCCTGCAGTTAGTGGACAGGATTACGAGCCATTTATTTAACAAAGAGACCCTAGTTAATCAGCAGTCTATTTATTGTTTCTTCATAATTTGGCAGTAATTCATAACCATGTCTTGTTTTTCATTACGGGCACAATTGTACTAAGTGTGCTTGCTCCCCATGTACCATCTCTGAATTTTATTTTCCCTTTGAAAATTGCTCATATTCTTAAATAAAGGATCATATTTTAATGGAAAATATTTATTTCAGATGATTGCTTTCAAAAGAACCAGTCCCTTGCTCTGTTTTGCGTTATTAAATTATTTTCTTTGTTTTACTACTGGCTTTTTTAGCTCAGCCTCTGGAAACCTGGGCAACAGAGGAGATGGCTGTAGGTGTTGGAAAGCACTTGGGGTCAACTTTGGTCATTGATGTCCTGTGTAACTGGGTCAAGTCGCTGAATGCCTAAAGGTAAGGAGGATTTTTATGCTGATTTTAAGGCTGTTTTTAGTCATCTGGCAATGTGTCCCTGGTCTCTGTGCCTACCTGTGGGGTGTGAGGACAGGCTGGAGTTGCTGTGCTTCTCCCAACCTCACCAGCCTGCTCTTGACTCTGGTGGGGTCCGAGCATGACTGAAGGAACTCCAGACTGGAGTTTGGCTTCTACCACAGGAGATCCCACTCCCCAACCTGCTTGGCTGGCATTGTGGTTTCCACCTGGAGATCCTGAACCACCGAGGTGCTTTTACCCCTCCTCAGACCTAGAAGTCATTGCTCCTTCTCCAGGTGCTTGTCTGACCTCAGGACTCTTGATTTGCAGTTGTGTGAGGAGAATGGGGCTCTGCCTGCTCCCACTGCCAGGGAGCCATTCCTGGGGTGCTCAGTGCCAGCACCAGCCAGGCACAGTGACCTGCAAAGCCTTGTCCTAAGCACTGTCTCTTCTCCCACCAACTGCAACCTTCAGGGGAATGCTGACATCAATGAGAACTCTTGGTGTTGGCTGGGACAGGAACAAATTACTTTCCCACTAGGAAAAGGTCATCTGTGAAATTTCATGGACTGTTCCCCCCACTTGTTAAACACCCCCTTCACTTGGTTCATTATCTTTTTTTAAAATTTTATTATTATCATTTTTTATGTGTGTAATTGCATGTCAGACCAAGTGCACTCAGAATGTGAGCAGGGTCTGATACAAGGAGGGTGAAATGAGATAATCCATGTTTTCATCATCCATAGGCCTCTCTTTTCACGGGCCGTGGGCCGTACTTTATTAGGCTGAGCAGCTCTGGGCCTGCAAGAAAGAGGAGCCCTTTCTCATCCCGATGAGAATAGTGCAGTGAATGGATTCCAAGTGTTTACTCAGCATTTGTCTCGTGGTTTATCAAAGGAATGAGGAGGAGGTGCCGACAGACCTTTTGTCCTGCTGATGTGTTATGACAATGTTCCATGAATATGCAGAATGGCAGAAGGGATTAGAGCCAGTACAATTCCCCTCCGGCGCTCTTTTTTTCTTTTTCTGCCTTTTTTTTTTTTTTTTTTTTTTTTGCCTGGGATGTTCAGGGGTTTAAGAGTGACCTGTTCACAGTCAGGGCACTAAACATCAGATTTTCCTGCAGATAGGGGTGTAAAAATCCCACACTTGTCCAAAGCTGTTAGCATCCGACTTGAAGGTTGGGCTGTCTTAGTCACTCCCTGCTCTTTATGAAATTTCGGCTGGCAGGAACTGCCTGGCTGAAGGCTTTGTGTTTTGGGAGACATGGAGATATTGGGGCATAATTAAAACTTGAGTCAATCAGTGACACGTGAAGCCCAGGGCTGGTGGGGATGTGACTGCTGCTCTCTGCTCTGCTGGTGTAGGCTGGCAGTGGTACCTTGCTGTGTTTTCCTGTTGCTTCCCAGAGTCCTGGCCCAGGAGTTTGGGCAGGATTCAATAAACAGTGCTGACATCAGGCATCTTCAGGCGCTGTTTTAGATGGACTGGGTAATGAGATAACCCTTGTACACACCTCTGAGGTGGTGATTATCTCTATTTTCACTCTGGGGTACAGTGGGATGGTGGGAGCAGACACGTTGTTCCACAGGTGTAAATGCAACCTTTGGTGTTACTGACTCCTCATCCCGAGGCTGCTGCTTGAGCCATGGCCAGAAGCTATCTGTGGGTAGAGTGGTTTTTTAGGTGCAATTATGCAAAGATGTCCCAAAGAAGAAGTACTCTCCATTGGTTTCCTACATCCCAAGAATCTTTTCTGCCTTGCTGCTTAAGTGGCCTGGTGGGGAGTTCTTCAGATACATAAGGGGAATGGTGATGTTGTGTCCATGTTGGGTCTTATCCCAGGAGGAAGGGTGTTGGACTTGCTCAGCACTGCTCTGATTCTTCTTTTGTTGAAGCTAACAGACCAAAGCACAGCTGAGAGCTGTAAAAGCCATCTGAATTTTTCCCTAGCCCAACCAGAATGTTGAAACTGGCCTGTTCCACCCTTGCCACATACATGTAAACTGGTTGTTCTGGCCCTCTGGAGCTGCCTTTCTGTTTGGGATTTTGATTGTTCTGTGGATATCTGGAAGATATCCATTTGTTCTGAATCAGAAGAGAGGTGGGATGTAGTCTGCTCTCTCTCATTGAGCCCATGGGAATCACCCTGCCTGTGATGACCTCATCTGCTGTGGGGACATCCAGTGAAGGCCATTGAGGAGAAATTGCTATCATAGCCTCCTGTGCATGGATATCGGAGCAGTGATGCTCTGAAAGTGGTCAAGGACACCAGGCTGCTCTGTTCCTGTCCCCTCGGAGTATGTGCTGTGAGGGGCTGAGGTCTGCATCCTGCACAGGGCATCCCATGGCAGGCTTTACCTGTGGCTGCTGTTGCCCCTGCTTTTTCCCTGGAATGGGTAGGAATGGGGGAGTTTCTTCACAAGCATCAACCTGAACAAGGCCTGTGAGACCCTCTGGGGCATCAAGTTTCTATTTGCAGAATGAGGCTTTTGCTGAGCAGGGGGTTGGCAGGTTTGTAATTTGAGTGTGTGTTGGGGAAAAAGGGAAGAGGCAGAGCCTCCTTGCAAGTCCTGGCACCAGCTGAGCAGAGGTACCTCCTGCTGCTGTGGCATGTTTGTTCTCCTTGCTGCAGTCCCTCTCCACCCACCCGGGAACACAAGCAATAACTGGGTTAATGGATTTTGGTGCAGTGATCCCAAGCCCAGCTCTTGGCTGCTGGCCCCATGGCAGCAGCTGGCAGTGGCTCCTGCTGATGGAGGGTGTGTGCTCTGATTTGCTCCCTGGGGAGATTCTTGTTTGGTCTGTGAGGAAAAAGTGACTTCCTATCTCCAGAGGCCAAGGAACACTGTCCAGCCAGCTCTGACCCCCCTTCTGTGGGGTCTGCTCAGCACTGGGGTGTGCCCATGGTGCAGCTGGCATGGGGGACCCAAGGCACCTCAGCCTTGGCTCTTAGGCCCTCCTTGAGGCTGAGATGTTGTGAAGGCAGAGCTCTGCTCCCTACTCTGCTGGTAAGGGAGGTCAGTGTCTGGTTTTGCACCTATCTTCTTGGGTAACCAGGATCCGAGCCAGGTTTCAAGAGCAAATCCATCTCCTTCTTTGTTTATGCTCAGGGTGGCACTACCAGATGGAGTTGGCCTCGTTGCTAACCTTCTAAATGCACCCCAAAACCACCACCTGGATGCTGCTGCCTCCCTGCATCAAATACTGCCTGTGAGACACAGATCCCCATCTCAGCTGCAGCACTCCAGGGTCCACAGCATTTCAGCAGTGGCAGATGGAAATGAATAAACTAAACTTCTGTGGAGCCCCAAATTAAAAAAAAATACTTGTATTGATCCTCCCAGCCCCAAGCAGCAACAGGCAGGGATGGTTTTGCCTGGAAGGAATGTGAGGAAAATGCTGTGATTCATACTTGTCCAGTCTGATTTGAGTCTGAATCATCTCTCTCCCCTTCTCACTAGGAAATGATGTGATGAACACCAGTCTGTCGTGGCTGGAGACTTTTTTTCCTGTGCCATATGCACTTGGAAGTCATTGCACAGAATCTTAGGTTTGGGTCATTTGTGGAGTGTCTTAAAGGCAGTTAAGGTTGCCACAGCCTCAGCCAGCTTCTCCACCAACACAGGTGCTGAGCTCTTTCCATTTGGGACTGAAGGTCTGGGCAGTGGCCAGGTGTGAGGATCTCTGCTCCCCTTTCCCCCCAGATCACCATCTTATGGCTTCACCTCTGTGTCCCACTCCATCACCACCCCTGACCTGGTCCCACCAGCTTACGGGGTGCCCTGTCCCTCCTGCTGAGGTTAGTGTTCCCCCTGCACTACCAGGAGAGGCTTTCCAGAGGTGCCTGGCTGGGCTGGGGGATTAGGGAGTCTTTGTTTCAAAAACATTTTAAGTGGTGGGAAGAAAAACAACCTGCAGGTCGGGCTGCAGGCAGATCAGGCTGAAGGTACAAGACAGGAGGGAAATTTTTCATGACAGAGGTGTGCTCCTGGCCTGAGGGGAGGGAAGAGGCTATTGTGGCTGGAGTCAATGAAATCACTGCTGGCAGAAGCATTAAACAGAGGAAAAAGAGAGCAGATAGTGAGCAAGCAAAGTGGGATTCTAACCATCTGCCCGGGCTTGCAGCTATTTCATCTGGTAGTTATAAGGGAGTAGCAAATCAACGAGGAAAAAGGAAAGTTTTGCACTGAGGTCCTTGCCTGGGAGCTCTGGTGTGCAGCATCTGGGCCAGCTGGGCATCAGTTCTTTGATTTTGTTTGCAAACCCAAGCCTCAGCAGGTTTGGGGAGCTGGCTGGGGACAGGATTTGGGCAGGAGAAAAGCCTTTCACCTGGCAGCTAGGAAGCACTGGGAAGAGGCAGAACTTCCCAGTGTGGGGAAAGTTTAGGATAATGTATGGGATCAGGGGGAGGGAAATAGTGTGGCAATGCACAAACCACTCCTGCTGCAGTGCCCCTGCCCAAGCTGTTTTCCTTTGAGTTTCTGCTCATTCTTGTGATCCTGAGATGGATTTGTGCCCTGCTTGAAACTGTGGGTTAGTAAAGCAAGTTCACCAAGAGAGTTTTTTGATAAATGTTGTAGCTCTATCACGATGATGAAGCCCCTTTGGGTTTCTGTAGTATTTAATGTTGCTTTATAAAGCCAAATAATTAACTATTATTTACTAACTCCATGCATGAGCCACACTTTGCTCGTCTCAGTGTCTTGAATGCACCAGGCAGGACAGCTGAGAAACCAGGGAGAGGGACCAGCTCAGCCTGGCCCTTGTGCATGATCTTCTCTTAGGCTTGGGTTCTGGCCATGAGGTATGGCTCTGGGGCAGAAATTTAAGGAGTGTTTTGTTCCAGGAAGAGGGAAAAGGAGATATTTATTCACCCCAAATTTTGAGGTTTGTCTTGAGCAAAAAAAGCAGCAAAGTTTATAGAAGTGAAATCTCTAAAACTCCATTCCAAAATTTGTCCCCAATGAGTTTTAATGGCTGAAGTCCCTTGTAATCTTTTCTGTTTTCTTTCAAATTTAAACAAAAATATGCTTCTATTAGGAATATTGTTTTTGATAGACAACAACAAAAAAAAATTTTTTTGTCCAGCCCCTTTTTTCTATAAGAATAAAAAATAAACTTAAAAAATATTATATCAAAATGAACTTGGGGAAGAAAATCTGGACTGGTTGTAGTGGGGAAAAAGCCCAAAACTTGCCCACAAAGCTGAAGAATAGTTCAAAAGATTCTTTCTCTAGAATTTTTCCCTGCCACTCCACAGTTTTTGTACATGCTTTTACCTATATTATTTGGGAAGAAATTATTTTATCTGGACCTTACTGTGAAGTTGCCTACAAATACATGAATGACTCAAAGAGTTAGTTCTCAGGAAGAATTTATTTGCTTTGGTTATCAGTTTCCTGCATCTTGAAGAAATGGAATAGCTCAGGAAGGGTGTTTAATCGTGGCTCCTTTGACCCCAGGCACTGCCTGGTGTCCTGGGCTGGTTTTTGTGTGGCTGCTGGCCCTGAGCAGTGTGGTGGCCCCACTCCTGCACGTGTGCTGTGGTCACAAGCCACAGAGTGGAGCCTCCAGCTCTGCTGTTTGCTCTCGTTGCTGTTCTCCATCAGAGGTTCCTCCCCTGAGAGTGGCACCCCATGGGGAAACGTCCCAGGAGAAGAGGATTTCTCACACACTCCCAAGCTGTCATCACCTCATGCCAACGTGCTGAGCTCTTATGTGGCTCTCCTTGGTGATGCCAAGAAACAGGACAGGAGGCAAAGAGCAGAAAATGAGGCACAGGGAATTCCACCTGAACATGAGGAAGAACTTCTTTACTGTGTGAGCAACTGGGCACTGGAACAGTGCCTGGAGAAGGTGTGGGGTCTCCCTCACTGGAGGTATTCAAGAACTGTCTGGATGTAATCCTGGGCTCTGGGATGATTGTGCTTGGGCAGGGAGGTAGGACCAGATGGCCACTGTGGTTCCTTCCAGCCTGACCCATTCCATGGTGCTGTGGGCTATGTGATTCACCTCCTGGTGGCAGAGCCTTCCCCCTGCACAGAGTACCTGTGGTGGGGGCTGTCTCTAGAGCCTTTTGGGGGTCTCCATCTGGGAACTCAGAGCATGGATGGGTTCAGACATGGATACACAGAGGGTGGGAATGGGCTCAGGTGTTGTGTCAGGGCAGTGCTGCTCCTACAGCCAAGGAAGTACCTGAACATTTGGTTGTTGGTAACTCAGGGCCATCCTGAGAGCACCATCAGCAGGTTTTGTGTCCTTGCAGCATCCCCCAGGGGCCCCTGCTGGCTCCCAGGCTGGAGGGTGCCCTGGATTGTTCACTGTGGGATTTCTAGGGAGAGAGCAGAGAAGTCCTTGCTATCAGGGCTCTCACTCCCTCTTTGTCCATGCTCATGCCAGGGGACTGAGAAACAGGTGACTGCTTCACAGGTGATTGGAGGGCTCTGGAAATAGGGATGATCCAAATGCAGCTCTGTCCAGTGCAGACATCCAGGCAACTGTTTTACACAGGACAGGACAAAGCCACTGGCCTCTCAGCATGGCAACATTAAAGATCATGAACCTCCCCCCCAGGTACCCCCATACTTCATGAAGTTCAGCAGAAGACAGCTTTGTTTTGGGGAATAAACCACACATTTTTCTAAGCCATGTGATTGCCAGGTGTAGTTTGGATATGTGGCCTGGGTACCACAGATGCAGTGCCTGCCTGGGTGCATGGGGGGCTTAAAACAGAAGCTGGCTGAGGGTGCACATCCCCTCTGCATTGGAGCAAGTTCACCTGTGCTGTGATTTGTGTGCACAGCCTTTCTAGAGGAGGCTGCAGCTCCAGTGGAAAGCAGTTCAGGAGCTGGAGTTTGAAATCTCTCTGCTTACTCAGGATGAAATGATGCAGAATGAAGCAGGTGCTGGCAAAACTTACACTTGCTTAGTAAATGTGATTTATTCCCTTCTCATCACCTCACTTTAAAGAGAGTTCTGGATCGCATTTGTTTGGTATCCACCTTTATTATTGTCTTCCACTTTTTAATAATAGATCTGGGCCAAAGAGCACCCTGAGTGAGAAAGCATATGTGGGAATCAGAGTCTGTGTGTTCTGGCCTTCCTTATTCCATGGTAAAACAGCTTCCTGACTGTGTGCTCCTGCCCACCTCTCTCCTGCTGTTTTATCTGTCTGTCAAAGCTGTTTTGGCATCTGGGTCTGAACACACTGAAGCTGGGAGCAGTTTGAATGGTCCCACCAGCTTTAAAGTAACTACTCACCAGGTGGAGTCTGAGCCAGCCCACAGCCCCAGAAGGGGCCAGAGCTTCTCCCTGTGTGAAAAATGACATGAGGTCAGGGCCTGGGACTACAAACACTTAAAGCAGTTGGGTCTTCATAGCCCATTGTCCAGATGAGATGTTTTCTCCTTTGCTAGATCTGATCTCAGATGCAGGCAGCTCCAGATTCAGCCATAGTGGTGTGCTTTCTTTTTCAACTAATTTTCAGCTGTTAAGAATAAATTAAAAACAAACAAACCCCACAAAAAAACAAACACAAAACCCCAACCCCTCCCCCCAAAACAACAATAAAAAGCCCAGCCAAACAAGTGGGAGAAAGTGGGTGATAAATAAGGGTTATTTGATATGACTGAGAAAAGCTGTTCCTCTTTTTCATTCCATAACTCCCCTTTTCCCTCCCAAACCCATTCTTGCCAGATCAGAATCCATTAAAATCCTTGCATCAACATGAAAATCCCACCAGTTAATGTTTGCAAGGCTGAAGGTTTCCATCTCTCCTAGGTGGGCAATTTTCTTTGTGCAGTCTGGAGTGATCTTTAGTGACTTCTTTCTTGGATATCTGTCCTGCCACCCTCTCCAGTGAGTGGAAAAGTCAGATCCTCTGGCTGAAATTCACCACCTCCATTCAGATACTTGCAGGATTTAAATGTGCGTGTCAGGAGAAATATGAATTTTCCATTCTTTTTCCCTTGGCTCTCACAAGGTGAATGAATGGTCCCAGCTGTGTCTTTCATTTGCTTTCCTCCCTGAAGATCTGTGTCTGGAGAGAGGCATCTTTCTCCAAGGCTGTTTCACCCTTTTTCACCTGCTCTCTGTCCTCCAAGCAGCACCAACATTCCTGCTGTCCTCATTTGGCAGGATGGGAACTGAAGCAGTTGGCTGAAACAGCACTGCTCCGTGTCACATCAGGACTGGACCCACGATTCCCTGCCTGAGCCCTGGAGAGTGAAAGAGGAGGCACCAATACCTGCAGGAAAAATAAAGCATGAACAAAGCCCTGTGCAGGCACGAGAAGGGGATTGAGAAATGGTGCCATTGTTCCACTAGCAAATGCTTAAAGGAAAGGGCTGAAGACTCTTCTCCAAGAGGTTGGGTAGCTTTTTAGTTCAAAAAGAAAAGCAGGAGGATGATAGTAGCTGGTCAAGCTCACCTGCTTGCCTCTGTGGAAAAAGCCTTTCATTGTGCTCTGCCCTTGGAAATATTTTCACATAAGTTTGTGAAGTTGAAATCTTCAAGTTTTACTCCAGCAGGACTTATGAAGGGATCTGGCACTGCACTCATGGTACTTTTCCATCTGTGTCCCCAGGACATGGGCACATAGCTATGCCTAAAGCTGTGAGCTGGTTATAAAAGTTCCCCCCGGCTTGTCCAGCCCCCCCTTAAGCAGTGGCTTCCTTCTCTGCTCTGGCCCAGGGGCTCCTTGGGCAGGCATTTGCTTAGAGGTGGCTCTCGGGAGCAGCGGGTGAGCACAGTGTGGAAGCTCACGGAGCTCCTGGTGCTGCCGGAGCAGCCCCTCAGCCCTGGCGGTGGCAGATGCCGAGGATGGGAGGCTGCAGCTCTGCCCAGCCAACTCGCGCTGGAGAACTGAAGAGATTTTCCTGAAACACAGTAGGGGATTCTGAGACTGGTCTCTTCCTTCAGCTTCATTCTCTCCGCAGTGATAGAGACCCTTGTTTTCCCTGTCTGTCCCCAAAGCGCCGTCCCTGTCCCACATCCTTTGCCCAGACTCTGGGCAGCGCTGAGCTCTGCGAACCACTTCCCTTTCTCCTGGGAAAAAGAGAAAACCCCTTCTCCCAGGATTTCCTTACCTAGGGGGTCTCACCGAGCTGCAAAGTAACGAAACCGACGGGCTTGGCTTCGGAGAGAGCCCCTGGCTCTTGCCGGCGCTGAGCTGGGGCCACCTCTGAGCGCTTTTCACGGGAGAGAAAGACAACGAAATCCAAGCGCAGGAGGGGTCGCGGAGGGAGATTACCTGCTCTCCTGCCGGGGGCTGGCAGCGGCACCAAACTCGCCCCGGACCGGCCGTCGGGACTCGTTTTGTTTGGTGTTTCTCCCGCGAGGAAGCGCCAGCCCCGAGCAAAGCGAAGCGCCGCGGGGAAGGGCCGGGAGGAGATGCGGCCGCAGCGCTGGCCCCGGGACCCCCGGGGGAGGGACCGCTCGGGGGCATGGCTGTAGAACGAACCCCGGGAGAGGCTGGGGGATTTAGTCGTGGGAGTCAGGACCCCTCCCCGGGGGCCTCCTCCTCCCTCCGGGGGAGAGGGGCCGGGCAGGCCGGCACCGCACGCCCCTCCGGGGGGGCGACCTCCCTATATATTGCCAGGCGGCTCGGGACCGACCTCCCCATCGCAGGGAGCTGCCGCCGAGCCTGCCCCCCTCCCCTTCCCCTCCCTCTCCCCTCCCCTCGGGGGGGGCTCTTTCTCCCGCCGCTCCCCCCCGTCCTCCTCCAGGAGGAGGAGGAGGAGGAAGGCGAGGGCCGTATATGAACGCGGCCGGCTTCCCCTGCCTGCGAGGCATGTGCACGCTGCCGGCGCCCAGCCCCGCGGCCAGCCCCGGCTCCCCCGGGCAGCCGCGGGGCTCTCCGCAGGCGCCGCCGGTGAAGCCGGAGCCGCGGGGCGCTGGGAGCAGCCCGGCCCCGCCGCCGCCGCCCGAGGAGCCGCCGCCCCCCGCCGGGGGCCGCCGCAGGAAGCGGCCGGTGCAGCGGGGCAAGCCCCCGTACTCCTACATCGCCCTCATCGCCATGGCCATCGCCAACGCCGCCGAGAGGAAGCTCACCTTGGGGGGCATCTACAAGTTCATCACCGAGCGTTTCCCCTTCTACCGGGAGAACCCGAAGAAGTGGCAGAACAGCATCCGCCACAACCTCACCCTCAACGACTGCTTCGTCAAGATCCCCCGGGAGCCCGGACATCCCGGCAAGGGCAACTACTGGACGCTGGATCCGGCTGCAGAGGACATGTTCGACAACGGGAGCTTCCTGCGCCGGAGGAAGCGCTTCAAGCGCACCGACATCACCACCTACCCCGGCTACATGCAGAACTCCAGCGCCTTCACGCCCCCGCCCGCCGGCCGCCCCACGGCACCCACAGCGCCCTACCCCAACGCCCTGTGCTCGCCTGGCTACGGCCCGCAGCTCTCCAGCACCGTCTTCCACCCCTACCCCGCCGGGGCGGCCCCGCCGGCGCAGCACCCCAGGATGTTCAGCATCGACAGCCTCATCAGCGGGCAGCAGGCCCTGCAACCCTCACCGCCCTCCGAGCTGGGCCACCCATCGCTGGCCTTGCCCGGAGCCGAGCTGGCTCCCGCCTGCTCTGCCGGCGGCTCCGAGCCTCCCTGCTTCCAGGCGCAGCCCGTCAGCCCCGGCTTGCTGGGCCGGGCCGGCCCCAACTCCCTGGCGTACCCCTACGCCGCCTCGCCCCCGCACCTGCCCGTGCCTCAGGGCAGCTACTCGCCCGGCAGCCCGCAGCTCTACGGGGCTCCCAACAGACTGGCCCTGCCGGCCATGCGGGCCCCGGCCTGCGCCGAGCACGGCGAGCAGCTCCTGGGGCTCTCGGCGTCACCCCTGGGCCAGTTCGGCTCCGGCAACACGTACATGAGGCAGCCCAACTTCCCCGGCGGCCTGGAGCGGTACATGTGACGGGGCTGAGGGGGCTTGGCTGGACACCCCCAGGCTCCCAGCAGCGGCTCTGGACGAGCGGACCTCTCCCTCCCGTGAGGGTCGGCTGGGGTGAAGTCGGGGGTCCCCGGGCCCCGGCTGTGTGCAGACACGCACGTGTGGGAGGACTCAGTTCCTCGCTCCCAGCTTATGCCGAAGCGGAGGCGAGGTGACCTGTTTATCGGCTCCGTTCCTTCCCGGGAAAGGTGTTCTCTGCCAGGCAGGGCATCCCACGGGTGTCCTTGTGCCCAGCCTGGCCCCGGGGGTGCCACCTGCAGCAGGACACCCCGGGACACCCCAGGGCGGGCAGGAGCACACTCAGGAGCTGGGTGCACGGTGTAACGTGCAGGAACTCTCTCTCCAACGGGCTTTCTCCTCTCTTTCCTGAGTGCCTCCCGTGTAACCGGAATGAAAGTTATCCAAAAAACCCCCCAAACCACTAAACAAGTTCACTGGATCTTAAATGAATATTTAAGGTGTTTATAATTTCCTTTCCCTGTAGAAAAAGAAACCCCAACTCGACTACTTCTTTTTACTATTTTTAAAAATTACTTTTATTGTTAGAAAGGACTTTTTTAAAATAAAGCTTTTTCTTCCAACGTGACCAGTGCTGCTGTTCCTCTGGCTCTGGATGCATCTTGGCAAGAGGAAATTATAGTCTTGTAACTGGTGGGAGACAGATTCGTGCTGCTGTTGTGACACTGCCACATCTTACATTTTTAGTGATGTTTCTTAAAGCTTTCTATTTCATTATGATTGTCTTAAAACCAAGTGGTAAATTTCTACAAGGCTTGCCCGTGCAGCTCTTACTGGACTCGATAGTTCCCATTTGTGAAAAGAGAATGTGTCTTCCCTACAAGGAATCCCGTGCCGGTGAAATTCTGATTTAGCCCATCGAATTAGGAGATCACAGTTTTTCTTCCTAGCAGCAAAATCAATTAAACTTTTAACCTGTTCACTGGCTGGGCTGCTGCTATTTATTTGCAGGACTCCCAGCCAGACTGCCTGACAAGGTTTGAAGGGAGAATTCCCCATCCCCAGATTTTTTTTTAATTTTTTTTTATTTTTATTTAAACATCCTTTGGGAAAAAGTGCCAAGCTAGGACTTCTCTTCTTTTCTTCAAGAGTGTCTTCTGAAGCAGCGCAGTTTTCTGTAGTCTCTATTGCATTTTCCTAGCTAAGGAGTTGGAAGTCATCTGATCTTTGGTGTAAAAGAGCATCTCATTTCCCAGCCACTGGGCATGATCAAAAGCTGGTGTGCTGGCAGGTACCCATGGAATCAGCTTTTGTCCACAGCTTGGGACCTTGTGGCTTTTCATTCTTTCATTCTGTGCGCTTCACAGAAATGGAGAGTGGGTTTAGTATGAGAGTGGAGAGAAGAAAATGCTTTTTTCCTCACGGTTTCCATAAAATTTAGCCTCCATCTGTCACTAAAAACTGTTCTGCCACCTTCAGCTGAGCTGCTGAGTGCTGAGTCTCCTCTCTGATCCTTCCAGCTTTACCCTTTCAGCTCAGATGCTGGTCCCAGCAGCAGCTTCTGTGCTTTCCCCCTGGCAATAACCCTGCTCAGACAGGGTCTTGTGAAAGAATTTATCCCTTGAAACACTTTGGCTCTCTCCACACGATATCTATAGGCAGACATCTTCTGTCTGATGGAAATTTGCAGCCTGCCATGCCTGCCTGTGACCTACTGTCTGCAGAGATCACTTAGGGGGGTGCTGAAATAATCACTTGCAAGGACAGTCAGCAGAAAGGACATTTGTCATAGCTCACATTCATTCCCAGGGCCCGATCCTGCAATGTTTTGCTAGCAAAAGAACTTTTGAAATCTTGCCTAAGTACCCAGGGTGTCACAGCCAGACATGTGCCAGAAGCTCTGGCTCTGCCAGCTGATGGGGCTGTGACTCCACTGGCTTTGCACCCTGGGCAGGAGGGCTGCTGAGACAGGGGAGAACCAGGTACTGGCATGAAATAAAAACAATATTGGCTGTAGGGGGTGGGCAGGAGGTGCTGTGGTTCTGCCTGGGTGGGACGCCCTGGGGAGAGCTGGCCAAGCCGTGACAGCTCGGACCAAGCTGAGCTGGCTCGTCCCCAATCACCTTGGGGACTTGCAGCAGCAGGGAGCTGGTGTTGGAAAGGGCTTTCCAAGTTCCTGGTGTCCCTGAGTGTTAACTCAGGTGCCGGTGGAGCCATGGGGGCTGGGCTGAAGGGGGCTGGGCTGTGGCTTGCTCCTGTCTCCCGGCTGCCCGTGCCCTCCTGCTATGGGGCTTTCTGGGGAGTGGCACCCAGTTCCAGATTTAGGGATGTGTCTGTAGAGATCCACCCACCCCTGTGCCTGTGCAAGAGGGGTCTCTTGGGCCAAGGTGGCTCTGGTGTGAAGGGAGTCAGCACAGTGGACTGACTCCCCAAAAATCCTGGCTTGGGGAGAGAGGATGGCCCTGTCCTGGTGTGTTGGGACTGACTCCCCAAAAATCCTGGCTTGGGGAGAGAGGATGGCCCTGTCCTGGTGTGTTGGGGCAACCCCTGCTGGGCAGCACAGCGTTCCACATCTTCCCTGGTACATCCCAGAGCCCCCTGCAAGCTTCAATGAGCCACCCTCACCGCGGGCCTTACGCTGCCAAAGAGCTGCAAAATGGGGAACAAACCCCTCTTCTTCTCTCTCCTGTAGATATTAATCCTCACACGCACAAAACTCTGGCAACTGCTATTGTGATTGTCATTAAACTAATGCCTTAAGAGTGTCTTCTTGGTTAAGTTAATGTATCCCAAGGAGGCTTTTAAGCTTCCATTTCAAAGCTTTGTTTACAGTTAGGGTGAATCTAGCAAATGAGTAGGATTAAGGTGTCATGTAAAGCATGAGCCTTGCTGGGACAGAGTAGTTTTAAGCTTTGTAAAGTCTATACCTGAGCCCTTCATCTGTTTTAGTGTGTTTTCAATGTCCCTGTTTAGTGAATAAGAGGGATTTGAGCGAAACAGGAGTAATTATCACTCAGATTTCAGTTGTGAAACCAAGTCTCCTTTGAAATCCTCCCCTCTTTATTTAGGGAGTCTAGGGAATATTATGTAATGACAGTTGTAACAATCTAGAGCTCACTCAAAAGACAGAGGCAAAACTTTCTGTGCTTTCTGAGATTGTGGAAAGAATGTCATACCTCAGGGTGATGGCAGAGGTACCCTGGGCTGCCCCGTGGTGGGGAGAGGCCTGTTCCCAGCCTGTGAGATGCTGCTGGGGGAGGTGGAATTGATCCCCATCACCAGAGAGATTTAGTGGCGACCTGGGCTATCTTCTCTGACTTCTCAGGTAATAACTCTTTGCAAATCAGGCTGATTTCAGATAACTCAGGCTGCACGTTCAGAAACACAGCCAAAATGAGCTGCCACTTTGAAAAGGTGTTTGTTTTCCACTGGGAAACTCTGGCTGTGCCGGGAGGACTGACTGAGCTGCCGTGTCTGTCTGTCTCAACAGCATTCTGCACGTCTCATGCTTGTATCACCTCCCTGCTACTTCCAACAGGTTCAAACAAGCAGTAAGAAATGCTCTTTCCAGATTATATTCCCAAGCTATAAATAGTGTTTTCCACCCTGTTTTAAACAAACACACAGCACCAACTGAAATGTTGGTTGAAACACATTTTCTGAAGAGCTTAGGTCGCTCTGGTAGGTTTTTCTGCATGCTGCCAGCAGTCTCGATGCTGGAAATGTTACACCATAGCTTGCTGTTATTCTATGCAATGCTTTGCCCTTTGCAAATAGCTTGAGGACATTCAGTGGTGTTTCTTGGAGGTCAGGATGGAGCCGGTGAAGTCAGACTGATGGGGAGATGGGCAGTGGGTGCACTGGGACCGGCTGAGATTGCCTTTGCCAGGTGATAACGAGATTTCAACGAATTAGCATCTGGGAGTCAGTGCTGCCCAAGCTCTGAGCTGCATCTGGAATTATGGGGGTCCATCACCAATTCTGCTATGTGATGTTTAGATCCTTGATATTGGCAAAGCTCCTGCAAGGACAGGAGCGGGTGATGGAGCCGCTGTGTTTTACAGGGCAAGAACAAGGCTGCGCTGCCCTCCGCCACTTTCCTCCGCGGGTGTAAGGCCGCGCCGGGGGGGTGACAGGGGCGAGATGGCCCCGAGTGACAGCCGGCGTGCTCAGGCCGACACTGACCTCCAGTGGAAAGCCCTGGGAAGCCGCTCCCGGCCCCCGGGGGGTGCTCAGCCCGTACCGGCAGCATCCCGGCCTCGGAGGTGCTGTTCTGGGGGGGATCAGGACACCGGGGAGTTTGGGGTACGGTCGGGATGAGTTTGTTCGGGGAGGGTCGTTGTGAAACGGGGTGGGCTGGGTGCAACCTCCGGGCTTAAAACACCGGCTGCTCGCCCCGGGGGGGTTTGAAGGGAAAGGGTTTCTCTGGCTGTACCTTCTTTTACCCTTTTCCTAAGGCATCGCTGGGCACAGGACACAGGATTGGGCTGTGTTGGCTGTCCTCTGCTGCCCTTCTCCCTAGAGTGAAAACAGGGAAATGAGTGTGGAAGCACAGTTAGAATCTGCCCCTTCATGGGAGGGGAGGGGCTGCTGATGACAGATCACTCCTCTGCAGCAGCCAGTCTCATCGGCAGCCTGACTCGGTGTTTGAAATGTGCTACACGATGGTTGAATGGCAGATCTGGGGGCTGGCCTGGCTTTCAGCAGCACCCAAAGTGCCAGGAAAAGCGGCAGAGCCTGGCAGCACAACACCTACAAGCTCTTGGGAGAGATCCGGGGTGCGGCCATTTCACAGCCTTTGTGCTTGTGGTTGCTCGAGGGCTTACACTGCAGCAGTTGAGGTTATGATTGTGAGGAAAAGCAACTGTGCCGTCCCAGCAGCAGCAAGCAGCTCTGGCTTGTGGCAGCTCAGGGTGTTGCGGGGAGAAAATGTGCACCTGAGCCACTTACACCTGTGCCTGGGAAAAGTTCATTTCCTGTTTGCATCAGCACTGCTGAGCCAAAGGCAGCAGGGTATGACCTCTGCAGAGAATGGGCCTGGTGGTCTCAGATATTTTGGGTGCTTTCCATCTGCACCAGGGTCATCTCATCTTGGTTTTTAAACTCTCCTGCTAATCAGGTGTTGGGAACCAAATCAAATCTGTAGACCCATTTTTCAGGAGGTTTCAAGTGATCTAATCTGGCTGGAGCAAATGGACCTCAAAAAGCACAAAATTGTCCAAGCTCACTGGCCACCCTGGCTTTTTGCTTAGAGCAGGCCATGGGTTTCAGAAGAGGAATTAATTCACCTGTGCAGGTCTGGCACACCCAGGTCTTGGTGTTACCCTCTTCAGACGTTCTCTGCTTGAAAGACAGGAGTCTGAGTAAAGCCAGGGGAACTCTGCTGTGTCTCATTATTTTCAGTTTCAGAAAGATGCTTATACGGAGCTGTAACTCCCTCCCAAGATCATCCCGTCCAGCCCTCCTCTGTAACAGGAGGCGGGAGTGGGGTGCGGTTTTGCCTCCTGCACTGTGGGCAGCACCCACGAGGTGGCAGCCAGGTGACAGCCAGGACAGGCCGGACCCTGTGGCCCACCCTCCGCTCTCCTGCCCGGACCCCACCAGCCTCAGACCCCCTCCAAGCAGCGTTTGCTCCTCCCCGCTTACTTATTGTTAGGTTTTCCACAGTGTTGGTTTAAGCACGTATCCATCCTCCCCCGGCTCGAAGCCCTTTCTTTCCAGGCTGTCTGCTGCTTGGATTCTCCCCGAGCTGATGCTCACCCTCTAAGTATAATTGCAATACAAAGTAGTTTCAGAATAGCGTGCAATAGTGGCTAATTATTTGGAACAATTATACATAACAAAGACAGAGCCAAGCAGCAAGAGGGCTTAATTGTCTGGCCAAGCATGAAATAGCACAGGATTATCGCTCACAGGGGGAGGGGAGGCAACAGAGGAGAATTGCCCCATAGAATAGGCAAGAATCCAGCCTGCTCTGGAAGACAAAGTTTATTGAAGAACTTGAAAATTCCCCGTTGAAGCATCTTCTGAGATGGCAGAGAAGACATGAAAAGGATAATGACCCAGAATATGGGCTTAAGGCACAAATCCCTCCACGGACAGGCTCCAGGCCTAGAGGCGCTTAAGAACATGCTTAAATTTTAAGCACATGAATAGTCCCCTTTGACGGCTCACGTGCTTAGAGTTAAGCTCAGGCATAAGTGTTTGTAGGATTGGAGCCCAGATTTTTATTGCAACTAGGCTCTTGTCAGTAATGACAGGAAATAAGAGATATATAAAGTGCACAAGCTCCCAGGGCAGTGCCATGAAAGCCTTTGCCCCGTGTGAGTGACAAGGACCTGCGGAGAGCCACGGCAACATCCACACCTTCCCTCTCTGCCGTGGAGCTGGGGGAAGGAGCAGAAACTCAGAGCAGCATCTCCAAGTCATGAGTGGAGCCTGAGAGTCCACAGGTGTGGGTAGAAGGTGGGGAGGTTGCAAAATGGAAAAAAGATTGCCATTAAAACCTAAAAGTGCTGTGAGTGTTGCTGGAGTTCAGCCTTGCTTGGGAGACCAGAGAGCAATGTCTTGGAGAGCTTCTGACATGGTGTGGAAAATGAGGATAATTTCTGGTAAAAGTGATGAAAACATATATTAAAAAATCCTGCAGAATATGAGCAAATCAATGCAATAGCAGCTCCTCTCCAAATAATCCCTGCTTAGGCATGCAGCTGCTTTTCCTGCTGAATAAGGCTTCTCTCGTGTAAGATTTTCCCTGCTCTTTCTCCATCTCTGAAGGTTTTGTTTTTTGCAAGGTTTCCCACTTTTACAAGACAGCTACCTGCTGGGCAGTGGCACTTGTCCCTCTGCTTGAACCTAGGTCACTGTTTTGCAATTGTCTTTAGGGCTGGAAGGATTTGTTTTTGTTAGTGGTACAACAGCCTGTGCTGGTGGCTGCAGATATGCTGTAGTGGGGGTGGTAGAAAAAGTGAAAGGTGTGAGATAAAGATGCTGTGAGCTTCAGCAGGCTGATTGAGCACAGGACCTAGGGATGTCCCACGTCCCAGACCCTACAACCATGCCTGAAGGTTTGGATGAGGGTGCCCAAGCCAGCAGCAGCATGTGAGAGCAGCCCAGCCCGGGGACGTAGCTTTGGAGGAGAATTTTCCTTGGGGAAAAACGGGTGGATCTGCCCCACAGGAGGCCAGGCCCCCTCCTTACTGCTGGCTGTACTCTGTACACCCCTGTCAGCCCACCAAGGGGGGATGTTCTCCACAGGGATGTTCTCCACAGGGTGGGAGCTGCTGGTGGAGGAGGTGGCCCCCCCACTGCCTCCCTTAGTGCCCCTGGGACCTCAGCTGTGCCTTGGCCACCGGCACCCCTGGGTCCAAGCCTGCTGCTGGCAGCCACTGGAGGGCATTCCATGACACATCCAGGCTCCTTATCCGGCCATATGTGCAGCCTCCTGCCTTTCCCAGGCACAGACACGCTGTGGAAATTCCCACATTGCCTTTCTCTCCTTTATGCCCGTCCAGGCAGGGAAGGGGGATTGGGAAGCTGACATCAGCTCCTGGGAAGGGTCAGGCCAGCTGGTGCCAGTGTGGGCTGGGATGTCCCTCAAGCACTCAGGACCTCCCCAAACCACCCCAATGCCTTTGTGCATCACCAGACTGCCACAATGTGCCTGTGCAGCAGCTCAGAGCAGCGGGGCACGGGTGGAGGATTTTCTCTGAAGCCAGAGGTTAATTATACTTTATTGGATAATTTTCAGCTGCCAGTGCTGGCAGTAAAAGGGATTTCCTCTAGATGGCACGCTTATCTCTGCACTGGGAGGGAAGCCCACCAGCCTGCATCCTCCACAGCACCCCAGCGATGCATTTTCAGGGAACAGATAACTTATGTCCTCTCACATCACAATTTGAATGCTCAATAGCTAGACTATACAACAGCCTGGAAAACAGTAATAAGAAAAGGCATTTCATATCGAGCACTGCTGGGATCCAGTTAGCTGGGTGATGCTAAATATCCATCTTGAAGAAATCACAGTAATTTCCAAGTAACATAAAGCCAGATGTGAAAAAGCCTTTCCTTCATCAGCCCTCACTGTAGCTTCTTCCATGTGAATGATCCATTTTCCTCTTCCCAGCAAGAATAAGCAGAGGCTTACCTGCAGCAAGTGAAAGAAGTGGGGATGTGTGTGTATGTGAAGCCTCAACACCCCCAGAGTGGCTGGATTAATTTTAATCTGTGTGTTGACAGGTTTCCCCTCTCTTGCCCCTGTGCAGCTCAGGGTAACAATTTCTTCTGGTGGTTTGAAGAAAGGAACAGAAGCTCACACCTGTCTGGAACTGAGATTCACCCTTCTGTGCAGATTCAGCCACAATATTTAAGTTGTGCAGTTTAATAATTTCTCCACCTGACAGTCCTTCATGAAATAAGGAGAGAGGGTTAAGGGATTTGCTTCTGCCTCTGCTTCTCTGCATGTGTGAGATGCCTCACAACTCTTCCCCTACTTTAGGTTGCAATTTTCCCCTCTGTTTATTCAACTCCTTCCCAAGATGGGAACAGGGAAAAGGAGCCCTGAGCTGTATTTCTGTGCTATCTTATGTAAGGTCAAGAGGCAAAATATATTTATGAAGCTCTTTACGAGGCAGCTCCATAGATATCAGCCTGTACATGCAGGGCTGAGTTTTCAGAAGGGTACAAGAGATGGACCCAGATCTGATCCCCTGCTGGAGATTGCTGAATACTTCCACAAAGACTTCTATCTCCAGCCTTTTTCTACATGAAGGAAAAAAAAAAAGCTAAAACTTTTAATACTGATCAAGCTATATTCCAGTAATTTTCCACCTTCTCTGTCATTTCCTCCTTTGAAGGCCCTCTCTGTATTGCTTCTGGCACCCAAGTTGAAGGTCCTCAACTGGCACTTCTGGCAGAAGTGGACTTTTGTGATCTCAGTGGCTGAGGTGGGCTTGAGCTGCTGAACTGCTGAATGCAGAAAACTCAGCATCAGGGATTTCCTGGACAAGTTTGGCATGATCAGATGTTAACATGGAAAACCTGGACTCAGAAACCTCATCATGAGTTTCTAAATCCTTGTGGATCTGGCCATTTATTTAGGTTCTTGCACTGGTGCACCCACTTTTGGAAAATCTGATGCCCTCCCACATATCTCTCTCACCTCCCTAAAAAACCCCCTAAAAATCCTTCCTTCTATTTTCAGGGGATTTTGGAAAGAATGAAGTGATTTAGCAGGCTTGTTTTCACAGGGATATTTTTCCTTGTGTGGTAGGCACAGTTACCAGGCTGTTCTACACACATTGCCATGTGCCAGAGCATAATTGCCTTCCACATGCATCAGCCTTTGGCTAATGTGTTTTTTATGGCAACCAGGAGAGCTGGCTTTGGTGAGTCTCAAAAGTGCACCTGGTGGTTTATGGCTTGAAATCGCTGTGTTCCTCTGAGTCATGCAAGTGTGTGTATCTCTTTTCATGTCAGATCGCTGAAGAATGGTACGAAAGGAGGGCTGAGAGCAAGTCAGAGTTAATCAGTTGAGTGTTAAGCTGTGTATGAGCTTGCCTAGTGGGCTTCAAACCCGCATGGGGTGGGATCAGCTTTGAGGACAGAGCGGGAGGCAAAGTTTTGGAACTGCAAGCTCAAAATCCAAGTCCTAAAGTCAGATCGTGGCACTTAAATGAACGTGTTTTTACATGTTTCCCACTTGTCTGAGGAGCAGAAAAGGCAAGGATAACTGTGCTCCAGAGTTTCACGGGGACTCAGCCCTGAACGTAGGGTTCCTGGGAAAAGGTTTCACTGAAATCCAGGCCTTTTTTGGCGTGGATTTTGAGACACCTACATTTGAAAAGTCAAGTCAACAAACCCGAGCTGACCAACATCTGAACGCTGCAGGGATGGATATTGGCACTTGGCTCTGGTGGTTTCCAGCCTGGGAATTTTATATATCTCTCACTGTCTGTCACCACCGTTGCCACTGACCTCCCTGGGAGCTCGTGGTGTGCAGGCTGCAAACTGATCTTTGCAAGCTGGGAGCTGGCAGTGCGGGCTGGAAAAAGGGTTGAACTGCAGGGAGCACTGAAGGCCTGAGCCTTGGATATGGAAAGAAGAGAAATAATATCAAAGGAAATCACATAAGTGGAAAAAGAGCCCCCTGGGGCAGCCCAGGCAGCAGCAGGTCTGTCTTGTTCATGTTTTCAGAGAAGTTAGAGGTCAGCCAAGTTTGATAACGAGGTAATAAAGAAAAATCCATCACTGAGCCTTGGGGGACTTGTAGATGCAGTTCTCATCAGAAGAAACGAATTTAGATACAGAAGCAACAAGAACGGTTATGGATCACAAACCCAACAGATCATCTGGAAGAGTCTGGGATCAAAGCCGGCCGGGCTGGAGCTGAACTCTGCACGATTCCCAAGGGCTTCACTTCCCGGGGCTTTCCCCCGCCCCGCGGGAGATGCCGCGGGCAGGAGCAGCCCCTTAGGCGTGGGCATGACCCGTGCCAGGGCAGGAGCAGCGATCGCGCCCTGCGCCGCTCCGGGCTTGGTGCTCTGCCCCCGACTACACCCCCAGCAAATACCGGGCTGGGAGGACGCTCAGGGCAAGAGCTTTTTCCTGTGGGGAAAAAACCGCAAAGGAGTGTGGTGGTTGTGGTTTATTTGACAGCTTTCAGGAGCTCCGAGCCGGGAGGAGGCACCGGGACACCCCGGGGGGAAACCTCGGCCGTGGGGATCCACCTGCTGAAGCCGTCAGCAGGGCATCAAACACCGCCCCACACGCCTGGATCAAACGCCTCATTAAGACAGGCGGGGAAAACAGTGAAAATCAATTTAAAGGAGAAAAAAAAAATTAATAATGATCGGTTAATGGCCTTTTTTTTTTCCCTCAATTTTTGAGACTTTTTGCAGACTCTCTCCACTCCAGCAGCACTCATCCCCACGCATGTTTGGGTCCTCAATTTAACGTGAAATGTAAAGCAGAGTTGGGTTCAAACGGGAAGCGAGGCTGTCTGTAAGGAAATACTGCAGAGAGGAGAGCAGAAAAATTAAAAATCTGCTCAAGGAAAAATGCTTCCCTCCCAGCCTAGCATGCCCGGGCTCAGCGGGCCGATGACAAAGCAATCTTTTCGGGTAGATCAATAGGGTTTTTCTTTCGGGACCCCACATCGCTTCTTACCCCGGAGCACATTAAAACGCGCCCGTCACTCCGTGTGTGGAGGCACGGCCGGGGAGTGAGTGTCTGTGTGTGTGTGTGTCTGTGTGTCTGTGTGTGTGTCTGTGTGTCTGTGTGTGTCTGTGTGTGTCTGTGTGTCTGTCTGTGTGTGTCTGTGTGTCTGTGTGTGTGTGTGTCTGTGTGTCTGTGTGTGTCTGTGTGTCTGTGTGTGTGTGTGTCTGTGTGTCTGTGTGTGTCTGTGTGTCTGTGTGTCTGTGTGTCTGTGTGTCTGTGTGTGTCTGTGTGTGTGTGTGTGTCTGTGTGTGTCTGTGTGTCTGTGTGTCTGTGTGTCTGTGTGTCTGTGTGTCTGTG
>VZUI01029992.1:0-11728 GCA_013401135.1 Cettia cetti | reverse complement strand
GCCTGTGCAGCTCTCCTGGAGCCCCTTCAGGCCCTGGCAGGGGCTGGCAGCTCTCCCTGGAGCCTTCTCTTGTGCAGCTGAGCAGCCCCAGGTGTGCCAGGCTGGCTCCAGAGCAGAGGGGCTCCAGCCCTGGCAGCATCTCCGTGGCCTCCTCTGGCCTGGCTGCAGCAGCTCCACGTCCTTGTGCTGTGGGAGGCAGGGCTGGGGCAGCTCTGCAGGTGGGCTCTCAGCTGGGCACAGGGGCACAGGGGCAGGATCCCCCCTCCCCTGCTGCCCACGCTGGGGGCTCAGCCCAGGATGCAGTTGGATTTCTGGGCTGATATCCCTTGGGCAAAAAACACTGATAAAATGAATCTCTTTTCCATCTGCTCCTCCATAGTACAACCCCAGAATGAGGTACCAGCAGGGGCAGGCCTGTGTTTCAGTCCTTACTGCTTACAGTAAGATACAGCTGCAATCACACATCGTGGGTGAGGGGCTGGGGATGGGAAAAGCTGGCATTTTTCTCCAGCAGTTTTAATAGCCAGACATTTTTTCTTCAGGCAGCATCTGGAGCTCTGAGCATGGGCTGGGTGTTTGTGAGAGGCCTGACCTCTGTGTCTGTGAGTGCTCTCAGGCTGACAACCCTTAATCTGCTGCAATCCCCACTGCTTTCCTGACAATTCCTGCAAGCTTTACTCAGGACTGTTTTGCTACTAACAGTGTCACTGTCATTCTCAAGCAAGGCAGAGGTACTGCTGGCTGAACCTTTTCCAGCATAGATTTTATGCACTGGGGTGGGGGGAAATCGACATTTTCAGTCAACCTGACATCACTCACAGTCCAATTTTGCAAAGAAAACTTTCTGGGTTGGACTTCTAAGAGGAGGTTCACACATCCTTGAGAGAGGACACTTCCATGCCCCAGCAGAAAGGCCACCAGCTGAGGTGGGGGAGACCTGATTTCTGCTTGGTTCAAAGCAAGGGTCTGATTCAATATCTCTTGACTCACAGAACAGTTTTTTTGACCACAAAGTAATAGTGTCATTGGCTATGAATAAGCAGCTTTTTAGAAAAGTGGGACATCTTCTACAGCCAAAGATGTCCTGCCTCCCTGGGACAGGGGGTAGAAGATGTTGTGTTACAGATCCCTCTTTAGCACCAGGCAGACTGAAAACCCCAGATGATTGTCCTACCCACAGAACCATTCAATGCACAAACAGCATGGCTTACTGCTCATCTTTGGTGTAGCTACTGCCCTCTTTAAAACAATTTTTTTTGTAACCTGGAGCAGTATTCTTCTTTTGAATTTCTGAAGACTGCAGCAGGCTTGGCTGGTGTTCAATAGAAGGCGAGGGACTGGACACCTGAAGTTTGAAGATAGAATTTGAGCACATTTTATCTCAAGATAATTTTTTGCTGAGTTTTTTTCCTTAGTTTGAAAATGAGCATGCAGTGGATAGGCACTGAGGTAGTCAAGGGGCTGCAGGAAGCACATGGCACACTAGGAAAGGCTGAGGAAAATACAGTTTTTAAGCCATGACAAGAAAATGCTGGGGGGGAACCCAATCACAGTATTCTGTTGTTAGAAAGGAGGTTACAGATTGATTGATTCAGACTCTTCTCAGAGGTGGACAGCAAAAAGTCATGAGGCAATGGACATGAGTTGCACTGAAGAAAATCCTGATCAGATATATAGAATAAAATCTTCCCAACGAGAGTGGTGCAGCCCTGGGGTGAGGACTCAGAGTGTCTGGGGAATCTACACCCTGAAAGATTTTCACAGCTCAGTTGGGCATGGCTTTGCATTGCAGGTGGAGCTCTAGACCTCCAGGCATCCTTTTTAATATAACATTTCCCACCACTCCTGATTCATTCCCTCCTAATACCTTGCCATACTCCTCTGACACATCTGGGCTCCTGTTTCCATGGCCTTTGCAGAGGCAGTGTTTTCTGATGCCCTGCTACACACAGGTGCAGTCTCTGTTTCTGTTAGATGGTGACACAAATGGCAATTTACAGCCCTGTCTCATCCCTTCCCTTCAGCTCCCCCAGTTTATTGAGAACTTACTGCTGGGTTTTTGCTCTAGGCAGGTGTAATGCTTTCCTCCCCTTTGACTGATGCTCCACTGAGCCCACACACAACAAGAGACACAAAGCTGGATATTTTATTAGGCATTTGTTGGAGTAACTTGTTGAGTTGCTCTGAATTCATTCCCATTCTGTTCTTACCACCACAGCATCTGAGCTGCTTCCATGACACGTTAGATAGTGTGACTAATATCTGTTGCATACTGTTTGTTCTGTCACCTTTTCCCAGAGGGAGAAGTGTGTGAAATATTAAGTTTTCACTGGCCTAATTTTATCTTGTGCCTTGTTTTAACTTGTTTGGGCTTGTGTCTCTCTACAATGATTTCTGCTTGTTCACGCACAGGAGACAGGCAAAAGAAAGATGCTGAGTGCTTCAAGGAGAGGTAGTGAAGTTTTTAATAACTCTGTTATTTCTTTGGAGTGCATCCCATGCAGGCTCACAGGAGAGATCTGGCTCTCATAGAGGTGAGCTTCGTCCATAACTCGGGTCAGAGGAGCAAATTTCTCCCTTTGGAGAAACCTGGTTGAAAAAAGCATAATAATACCATGAAGACCATTTATCAGGTCAAACCACCACAGCAAATACTGTCCATAGGAGGGAGCTGCATTTATCCAAGAAGAGTTCAATATGGGGCTTTGGAGTTATGGCCAAGCTCTCCCCACGTCCTTCCAGATCACGGACTTTCTAACTTTAACATTTGCCCTCATTCAAATAATAAGCAAATTTTTTCACCCGTTTTGGCTCTTCACAGATCACTCTGAAGAATCTTACTAATCAAGAAGTGGCCACATTTACCTATGGGGATTGGCTGTCCAAGCTGAAAAATGCCAAGGGAAGCCTGGTGTGTGAGATGCCAGCTGTCATAAATGAGGAGCAGATGATGGAGGACACCACATACACTCTTCAGGTCAAAACCAGTGACATTGGAGGTTGGTCCTTGCTAGATATTTTATGAATTTTTTAATATGAAGTTTGTTTTTGAACACTGGGAAAAAAACCCATCTGCTCAGTTTGAAATTACATTGGAAAAAATATAGTTTAGCTGCAATATAACCATTTTGGCTGGCTGTTAACCACGGCAGTGTCCGAGAGACTTGTTCTCATCTGAGCTCTGGGAATAACATATTTAGACACAAGGCCCAGGTCTGACTGCCCTTTGATTCCTCTGAAGACACTCTAACAGAAACTATTACCAGACCAAGCTGCAGAGGTCAGAAGCCACATTTTTCTTTTTTTTTGGTCAGGTCCGTCCATGTAGGGTGGTCAGAGCTGGTGTGCTTCAGGTTTTCAGTCAGCACTGTCTGCCTGGCCTAAAGCAGACAGCAATAATTCACCCACCTTTTCAAAGTGTTTTGAGACCATTTATCTCAGGCTGTGGAAAAAAAAACATTCCTAAAGCACCCTAGACAGAAGAGGTGGAACAGAGTAGACAGAAAGAGCTTCAAGAGCCAAGAAATGGGGTTTCAGTGTCATTTCCTGGGATCACTGCCTCTTTTCAGGGGAAATTTTGTAAGGCTCCTGGATGGAATCTGCTGCCCCATACAAGGTGAACCGTGCTAAGACGGGGCAAGCCAGATATTGTCTTGAAGACACCCTTTTTCAAAAATTGGTCCTCAAGTGAGATTCTGTTACACCAGTGCATATAACCAACTCCTGACCTCTAAATAGCTTTTCTTTATTTCCTTTGTTGCTTTTTTTTTCACCCCTGGTTTTATTAGGAGTAATTTATGCGGCTTGTAAGGTTTGATCTAAGAATATCAAAATTTCTGTGGTAGAGCATCTTCGTGCCACCTCACTACTTCTTATCCATCTTCTCTGCCAGCTGCTTGTCTGAAAAACATGTAGTGAAATATAAAAAAAAAAAAAAAAACCCAAAAAACAAAAGAGAGAGAAAGAGAAAGGAAGATTTGTTTAAGTATCTTGCCATCCATCTAATATAATGCTAGATCTTTCTGTGACCTTTTATGTGAAAACCAGCCCTAACTCACAAAGGCGATGGAAATAGAAATGAAAAGGAGAATAGAAAATGACAGCAGCAGCAGACAGATCTGCCCTTCCCATTGAATGAAGGATGATGGGTATTAATGAAGAAACATTTTATTTCATTATGAGCAGCGACAACCAGTAGGAAAGAGCAGATTACAGAGAGGTTTCAGAGAGTCTGTTTGTGATTAGATCACACAGCTCACTGACATAATGCTGAACTTTATCCAGCTTATCTAAAGCAGGTGCAAGTCATGAACCATCTCCCCTCTTTGATCATTATGTATTCCACAATTACTCCTGGCTGGACCAATTCAGGAAGAAAGACATTTTATCCTTGGTGATGTTTAAACATGTTATATCATCTCCTGCCACACTGACATTGTCGAGGAGCAATACTGCACAAGGACTGGAATCAAATCTGTTTATTTCTAGATATAAAGCTTTTCTTTGCAATGGCTTTCAACTTTCCAGCACATAAGAGTCACCAAAAGGAAAAAAAAAAAGAAAGCAGGTAAAATAATTTCACCTATTTGCCACTCTCTGAAAAATTATATTTCTGGTTTTAGTTCCTCCTAGTCTAGACTGTCTCTGGTGAACTCATCTGGGAGAGAAGTCTTCATCAGTGGTCTGGATAACTCACCCAAGGGTCTCTTCTTCTTGAGTTTTTCTTCATCAGATTCAGACAGCAACTTTATGATTAAGTCAGGTTAGATGCCTAAAGTTGTGGGAAAGTGAATCCCACAAAGAAGATCCTGCAGCAAACTAGAAAGCATAAGATATTTCCTCTCTACCACACACACGTGTTTAACAACAGCATTGTTTTACATTTTCCTCAAAAAAACCTTAAAGTTGCAGTTTGTCTTTTGCAAAGTCGCTCTACTCCAGTGAAAATTTAACCTACAGAGTTTGTAACAGGGAACAACTCTGCTCCTGCAAAGCTCCAATCACCTCTTTTCCACCACCAGCAGTACCTCAGATGGCTCTCAGGCTACACATAGATAAGAAGAGGTTGTTAGGGCATAAAGCTCCCAAGTCAAATGGGAATCTTTGGTTAAAATCAAGGTCTCGATCTCAGATGTAAAGCACGATCTGATTTTCTTCAAGGCAGGTAGATGCAATAGAGCCTGACCCCCTGATGACTCTTTCTGAGGCACAAAAATGTCCTTTGGCTGGTTAATTTTTACTTTCTCTAGGCAGGCATCATATACATGTTAATGCACTAAAGATGGAGAGAATAAATACTGCTTTCTCATCTTCCAAGCATTAATGAAGCAGAAGGTTCTTATCTCTGCTGTTATAAGATTAATTAGGATGTTGTCAACTTAGTTCCAACCTACAAATTACATAATTTAGGACAGTTGGTGTCAGTTCCTAGTGCCTTATATAGGTCTTTTTTATGTCAAAAGAAGGGCATTCTTTGGCCTCAGAAGGCTGTGACTCAAGCCCAGAGTTTGTTTAAAAATGAAGCATCTGCCCAGTAAGAATCACATAATCATAGAGATTTCTGAAAGGGTTCTCTGGGGGTTATTTCTCCCATTTTCCTGCTCAAGGGACTGTTCCCAGCACCAGCCAAACACCAGACAACTCCAGGAACAGTGATGCCACCACCTCCCCAGGCATCTGCACCCAGACCTGCACCACAGTCTTAAGAAATTGGTTTTTCCTCATACCCACCCTGAATCTCCCCAGCAGTTTGTGACTGTGGCTTTTTTGGGGTATGACCTGGCACTGTGCATGGCCCTGCCATCATTACCACTGTCCTGCATGTGGGGCCCTTGTGCCCCTGCCCCAGCTCCTCTCAGGGCTTCTCCTCACAGTGGTGTGTCCCAGCTCTTGTCCATCCCAGCAGCCATCCTCTGAGCTCTTCTCAGTGTCTCAACACAGCCCAGGAATTCAAACTGGTGTTTTGCACTGAGCACTTCCTGCTAGTTTCCACAGGAAACTTCCTGACAGCTTGGATCCAATCAGAATATGAATGGTACTGCTGTAAACTTTTGATGCCTTGGGAGGGCTGACCTGAAACAGAGACTGCACAGAGCTAGAGAATAAAGCAGATATTTATTGAAAGACCTCTGGGATACACCTTGGGCGGGACAGGGCCTGACCAGGCCTAGACCCAAGGTGGACTAAGAATGGTTACAAAATGGCTGACCAGTCACGAGGTCTCACACTTTTATAAGTTTTGGTCCATTTGCATATTGGGGTTTAATTGTCCAGTTACAGCTTCAGACTGTGAGGTCTCATCCTTCTTGTTCCTCCCTTCAGCCACCATTGTTTGTGCTTTTGGGCCTGAAAGTTGTCCTTGGTCCTCAGCAGGAAAAGGATTTGTTTTGTCTCTCTACTCTATGAAGAGAGCTCAGCAGCACTTAATGTGAGGCTCAGAACTGCACCCCTGGGCAACACAGAATATGAAAAAAAACCCCAAACGATAACTTAAGGTATCATTTCCCCCCTTTAGAGTCATCTTCAACTTCCTGGCATATGCAAGATTTATTCCAACCCACACAGGGGACTTGGCATCGCTTCTTCCTGAAATCTATGGGATTTCTGCTTGCCCAGTCCCCAAGTTTCTCAAGGTCCATCTGGGTTGGAATTCTGGCATTCAGCATGTTGGTCACTCACACAAATCCACTCTTAGCTGGAAATCTGCTGAGGAAACACTGCCATCGTTTAGGGTATTGATGATGAAGTTCAGCTCAGTTCTGCAGATCCCAGTATCAATCCCAGTATCAATGAACTATTGCACTCATCACCAGTTCAGGCTGGTGCAACCACAGTACCTTCATCTCTTCATTTGTCATGGTTTTTTACAGTTCCTAAATGTGCCTGAGAGTTTCCTGGAACTGGCAACAACAACAACAACAACAACAACAAAAATCAGAGACCCAAATAAGTGAAATGTACATTGATTTAACATTTCTGTTTTTTACTTTCCCATCTCCTGCTAATTGCTTCTGAGGGAAATGTCACAGCATGAGACCTTCATAAGCTTCTTCCTGCAGGGACAGTTTTTCTAAGAAACAGTTGGTTCTGTGCTTTTTGTGACCTGGCATTAATTAGGAGCCTGCTCCTTGCAAGGAAATGGACTTCAGTTTGCTTTGTTCTTCACCTCAGCAAGCTTTGGGGTCATAAAAAGTACTGCCAGATGAACTGCCTGGATCCCTGATGCTTTCTCTTCCTACTTAAACCCTTCCCAGGGAACTGTGAAAAATTAGCCCCAATTTAACTTGGGCAGCTTCTCGCATGGACACCACATGTTGCTTTGCCTTTCCTCTATATGACTCTTTTTCTCCTCTTTTCCTTCTAGAAATTTTATTTTCCAGTCCTTCCATAAGAACACTCATGACTTCTTCCTAACTTCTGTATTCAAGTAATAATCCTGTGGAACTGGAACCTTTCTCCAGAAGTTTACAGTCCCCCCAAATTTGTCTCTGCATTGTGTTTGAAGGGAGCTGTGGGAAATTCTGTCTGTGTGGCTCAAAGTGGATTTGTGATACTCTTGTGTAAGAAAGGGCCTGGCAGGAGGTGAGGCTTTCAAAGCTGGGCTATCCAAACGAGGGCAGCAGATGCTGAGTTTCTTTGTAAGGCATATTTGAGCTGGATGGTCTCATTTTCCAAAATTTCAGGGCCTTGGTTCTGACACAGCCATGACAGTCTGCTCATGTGTGATCTTATTTCTCTCCAAGAATCTGCTTTTGTTTTACAGTGCCAAAATTAAAATGCAATCATTTTGGTCAGACTATACAAAGTGCCAGGTAACGCAGCTAAAATGTAAGGTCACTGCAGGTGGTAGTTTGGCCTTGAACTCCCCAAAAGTCAGGAAAACAGCATGGCTGTTCTCTTTGGAAAAATATGGACAGTAGAGGACAAATGACATTCAATATCAGGTAATAAAGACCATCTTGGAAATTCTTTTATTTCCTAAATATGCCCAATAAGAAGGTGGAAGTTGGTAGGGTGAATCGTTGCATGAGAAACTGTGACTATTTCCATTAATTGCTGCATTGACAATATTTTGAGAAAGAGCAATATAGAAGGAAGATCAGCTGGGTGTTGAGAGGAGTGAGCCATGAGGCACCACAGTGGCTTGGCTGATGATCTGTACTCTGAAAATCTGTGCTCTGAAATCCCTGTGCCATCAAACACGAGGAGAGCAGGAGGAGACAGACCCCAGCTGAAGGATCCTGAGCGGCATAATTGCTTGGAGAAGGTTGTGGGACTGCAGGAGGGAATGGCTGAGTATTGAAAAGGGACTGTGCTTCAATGGGACAACACTTTGGGGCCAGAAAAGTTATAAAGTACGTTCTTTAACACTCAGTAGATTGCTGGATTCTGCTGGGTAAGTCACTTTACTTTCCAAGTTATATTGGATTAATGTGAGTTACTACCATGACATTCCCTCCAGAGCATTGTGATGGACAGTCATCTATCAGGAACAGAAACTTTTGCTTCCTATTGTCACTGCCATCATCTCAGTCACCACCTCAAGTGTCAGGGCAAAGCATCCAGCTGTATTTGTGGGATGGACTGGAGGAGCTGGTTGTCCTCCCTGCAGGATCCTGGACAAATCCACTAAAATGTCTTGGTGGTGCCCAGAGAAACATAAGCACACCTGCAGCCTCTTCCAGCCTGCCTATTCTGCCTCCCCATGCAGCTGGGGGCTGGGTGTCAGCCCAATGTGGCAGGGTAATCCATGGCATTTTTATCTGCTCTCTCCCTCCAGGAGCTGGCACTGATGCCAACGTGTCCTTGATCCTGTTTGGGGAGTATGGAGACAGCGGCACCCTGCCTCTGAAGGAGTCCAACAAGTCTAACAAGTTTGAGAGGAACCAGATGGATGAATTCAGCTTCTCTGAAATGCTGAGCCTGGGAGACCTCTGCAAAGTGCGGATCTGGCACGACAACAAAGGTCAGGGCAGTGACAGGGGTGGTGGGAGAGTCCGGGATGTTTCCACTTGAGGAAGCACACAGACACAAGACAGACTGAGGGCAGTGTCCCCAGCTGTGCTTCAGGCTGGGAAAATCACCTGGATTTTACCCCGTGTCCCAGCCTCCCTGGATGCAGGTGACCCTCTTCCTGGCTGCTGGTGCAGCATCTTCTGCAGCAGGTCCCCAGCTTCAGTCTGAGCTTGCAGCCACCTCTGCAGCACTGGGGATGCCTCCCCTGGAGCAAAGCCACCCAGCCTGCTGTGCCAACACACTGACTCCATCCATGAAATACCTCCCACCCAGCATGACACTCCCAGAGCAGTTTAATGCTCCCAGCCTGACACTGACACGGGGGGAAATGCAGCCTGGCATAACACAGTGAGCCTTGGAAGACAGGAATAAAGATCTGTGTCTGGCTTTATTAAAATCACTGCATCAGCCAGTGAGCACACAGCATGCTGCTGAAGGAGGTTCTGACATTTCCCTGCTGTTGGACACCCTGGCTGGTGTGACAAGCAGCAGAGCAGAGCTCAGTACAGCTGTCATCCTCATTTGTGTTGTCATTCAGGCACCAAGAGGTGTCCTGTAACAAGTGCATCACTAACACTGCTGTGGTGACATCCCATCCCATCTCATCCCATCCCATCCCATCTCATCCCATCCCACCCCATGTAAAAGAGATGACACTGCATTACCAATCTCCAGCTCACTAGTGGCCAGCCCTTGCTGCACCCCAAAGCTCCCACAGGCTCACCTGAGTGAGTCACTATGAATAAAGCTGTTTGGCAGTAATATTTGTCACAGTCTGGGGAGGAATGGTGGTGGGACTAGCCAGGCATTACCTGGTGGTACTGAGGCAGCTGGTTCATGGCTGGGGTGGGTTCCATGCCAGTGTTGATGTGACCTGGCCACCATCCTCTCAGCTACTCCAAGTTGTGGCAGATGGGGAAGGCTGCATGTTGTGCTCTATTAATAAAAGATGCTATATCTGGATTAGACCTTCCCAAATGGAAAGTCTTTGAGAGAGAGAAAAAACACATCTAATGGTAGCCTCTGTCTGCTGTGAAATACGGGTACGTCCACCTAACATGATTGCTTATTCCCAGGCACTGCAAGCTCTGAGTTCATATTTATCACTCCCATAACACAGCACAATTTAGTTGATTAAACTCTATAATATCATGTTATATAGCTAGTGCTGAATGCAGTAAGGGAGCTGCTTTCACCTGATTGCTTTGCCAAAACACTAATTCCTTAGATCTGCAGTTTAGATGTAGACGTGGAAAGGGCTATTAGATGAGAGTTTTAGCTCAGTAAACAGGCTTTTTGGCTGTTCCAAGAGTGGTTCAGACAACCCTTTGATAGCACCAAGAAATCAACATGGATTGCAGATTTGCTTTCAAACCTATTACCAGCTAAAATGTGTGCTAAAAGAACTTTTCCTTCAAGTGGCATCATGGCTCCCTGGTGACTGGCCGTGCTAACAGGATGAAATTCATCCTCCAGAGCAAAGCTGGTCCTTAGGGCTCAGGTACATGGGCAGACTGGGATGCAGGAAGGTGAGAACTGGATCAGACTGAGGGTCTGTAGAGCCCAGCAGCTCTTTCCAACAGCAGCATCCCTGGATGCCTGAGGAAGAGGACAGGCTGAGCGAGCGTGTGTAATCCTTTCACAATCCTCTGCACTTTGTATGATGAATAGCTCAGGGCATTTCCTGGAATATCATTTTTGTCCATTAAATAATTTCCAGTGAATTTTCTCATTCAAGTTCTTGCCCAGGCCCTGCAGGAGACATTTGCACCCACACACCCTGTGTCAGTGAGTCCCACGAGTCTGTTGCCTGCTGTGTGATGAGAAAATCCTGTTAATCCAGGAGGGTTTTGCTGCCTTTTCTTTCTTGCACAAGTGATCATGGTTCACCTTCCCAGTGCGACTGATGATGCTGCTGACCCAAGCTGGTAATTGCTGGCTGTGTGCAGCTGGTTGGTGGCTAAGGGAGGTAACAGTTTAGCCTTAGGCTAAGCAGCAAATAGGCTCAATTAGTTTAAATTTGCTCTGGGCTAAGAACATGTGCCCAGATAGCCACCACGAGTCAGCTAAAATACTAAGCTGGGTGTCTAGGACCTGAAATATGCATATAAATACACATGGCAACCTCATATTCTCTTTCCTTATTTCCTCACAACACTGGTTTCCACTTATAAATACTAGTTCTTACCAGACCTGGCTGACAGCAAGGTTAATTTAAGCCTTGGATAAACAATGCACAGGTTTTGTTCAGTAAAAATGTACTCACTTTTCCCAACAGAAAGAAGGAAAACTGTTGTTTAAATCATAACATATGTTGTCTACATTGTTCTTGCATTAGTCATGTGAAAGGCATCTCCTATCTAAAACTTCACACAATTCAGCATGACAGTTTGTTGGGTGGATAGAGTATTTATTACTGCTGAGATCCCAGGATATAGCTATCCTTTGAATATATGCCTGCTCCCTATAAATAATTTATATAAATTGGCCGTGGCACTGGCTAGAAATTCCTGGCTCTATTTCTTTTAAATGAGTAGTAGGGTCAGGGATCAAGTATGTTTTTTGTCAGATGCATGAGGGACTTTGAGTATTAAATAAAAATGTGTTTGTATTTACCACAACTCTGAGGCTTCAGATGTTGATCATTCCTTCTGTACCTCTTTTCTGGAATTTTTTTTTTTTTTTTTTTTTTTTTTTTTTTTTTTTTTTTTTT